>JARHVA010007733.1:227500-232500 GCA_037957365.1 Torreya grandis | reverse complement strand
CAATTATATCAGAAAGGTGATATAGCAAAAGCATTAAAAACTATTGATAGTAATACTGGGGTACATTCTTCTCACATACAATAGAAGATAGAAAAAGAGGTACATACTATAATATAGAAAGAAGAAGAAATTAGTACAAAAATAGATACTATTATTTCTGGTCATCAAGATTTAGCACACAGTCAAGAAGAACTAAGGACAAAAGTTTATGATGTAGAAATTAAAGTTGATAATATTATTTGTGGTATAGATTCTTTGAATAGAGAGGTTTCTTCCCAGCAACAACATCTAGCTCTACTTCCTACAAGTCAGCCTACAGAGATTCGGCTGCTAAGCTTAGATCTTACTCAAGCTGATATTATCAGTTGGGAATCAGTAGAGAAAATAGAAAAGGAAGAAATATTTAAGCCTATAGTTACTCCTCTCAGCATAAAAGCTCCTCAGCTTGATATAAATAAAGCCTTTAAGATAGGCATGACAAAGATAGGAGAACCAAAAAAATATAGCTATTTCTCATATGGAGAAACTTCAAGATAGCCCTTAGATGGACAAATAAGAACTCTAAGCCTTCAACCTTTCTTTTGGTAGTTTAACTGTGAACCTCCTGCTAAAAGGAAAGAAATGTGTCATGCTATGCTCTCTTGGGCAAGCGTACAGATGTTTGGCTTAAAAAGAGAACCAAAAACTATGGCTCAACACATTATTAATGGTTTCATTGGCAATATTAAGGAATGGTGGGATGCTGGCAATAGTCAGTATAAGGATGCTATAGTAAATCATGCAGAACCTATCCCTTGCTTATGTCAAGCCATATACTTTGAGTTTGTAGGAGTCATAGAAGATGAAAAAGAAGCCAACAGATCAAAATTTCTCAGAGCACAACTATGTGATATGTCCAGATTAGAAGAATACATGTGTGAAATGGAAAACTTATTATACGCCTCAGGTGAGATGTTTAATCCTACCTTCAAAGTCTGATATGTAGAATATTTTCCTAAATATTTTGCAGAAAAGTATAAAGCCGCTATGGGTGTACAGTATTCCAATATGTCATTTGGTAGAATTAACAAGTATATAAGAAAAACAAATCAAAAGCTATGTGAGGAAAGGAAAGCTCATAAAGAAACTATGCAGTTTCACAAACAGCTTGGTGTTAAGTTTTGTAATTCTATTGAAGATAGTTATGGATGTTCTAATCCACAGAGATATAGAAAATAGAGATATAAGCAGAAATATAAAGAAAAGTCTTCCTGTCATTATTCAATGAAGCCTGTTTCTAGATGGTCTAGAAAACCCAAATATAAAAAGTCTATCTTTCAGAAGAAATTATTTCGAAAGAAAAAACATGGGTTTTAGAAAACCCCAATCAAGTGTTTTCTCTACCAGGGGAATCACTATGCAAATAAGTGTCCTCAGAAAAAAGATAAAGCAAAGAAAGTTAATTTCTTACAAAGTCATAATATTACTAAAGATGATTATGTTTTAATTCCTGCTGATGATGCACAGTATGAATCTGATTTTGAATATACAGATGAAGAATCAGAACTAGAAAATGTGATTAATATGAATAATGAAGAATATAGTTCTGAGTCAGAATTGTCATCTGATTATGAGTCAAAAATTGGTTTTCAGATTGGTATGAATAGTATGCAGTATTCTACAAATCAGTTTTCTGACAGTCTAAGTTTATCTCAGCAGTTGCAAACATTAAAAAATAGATATGATAGTCTACCCCCATATATGATGTCTAAAAAAATGTTTCTTCAAAGCCAGATTCAAGAAATAGAAAAAAGATATTTGAATCAGTTAGATTCTCTTTAGAAGCAAAAAGTTTCTTTGTCTTCTCAGTTTTCTCAGCATAATATTGATAAAGGAAAAGCAGTTGCTAGTTCTTTTGAACCAGATATTCACAAAAAAGAATGGAGAACTAAGCGTATCAAGACACTGCAAATCTTCCTGAAAAAGGGAATTGGAAACTCTGCTTCGAGAAGAAGCTGATGAGGAAGATGAAGAACAAAAAATTGAAGAAGAATTGATTAGAATCACTGATGCTGTAGAAGAAGAATATGTTGCTACTCATATGACAGTAGATAATAATATTCAACAAGTTTTTGTTCATGAAATCAATAATCCTGTCTATGAGGTAAGCATAAAATGGAAAGGATTTAAACCTTATGCTTTAGATGTGTTATTAAACACTGGTGCTGATGCTTCCTTAGCTATATTTCATGCTATTCCTATAGATAAATGGGTACCTGACTTTGTTCATCTTACTTTCAATACTAAGATGATTATCTCTGAATACTCAGCAAGTGTTCCTGTTCTCCTAGGAAACACAGTATTCAATTTTAAGGTTATCCATCACGAAATGCCTTTGTTTGATATGATGTTCGGATCTGATAACTTATCTTGTTTTTATCCAATCACCATAAACAAAAATGAAATTCTTCTAGCTCAGAAGTATTCTTTATACAAAAAGCATAGGTATGAATGCAGAATTCCATTAAAAACAAAGCTGTAGAAACCTGTAAATAATGAATGGATATTTTAGAAAATTAATTACTGCAAAGCTGATATAGACCCTTTGCTTGCAAAGATTGTTAGAGGTTGTTGCTCAGAAAATCCTCTTGCCTTTCAGCACAAAAAAACTCATGTGTGTAAAATCGATTTAAAGTTAGTCACTGATAAGAATGGTAAGGTTGTTAAACCTAAGTTTAAAGCTCACCATTCTGGAATGTCACCCTCTCTCAGGGAAGAATGTCTTTTAGAAATCCAACAGCTGAAAGAACAAGCTCTGATTAGAGATTCTCATAGCCCATGGGGTTGTGAAGCATTCTATGTTAATAAAAGAAGTGAGCAAGTCAGGGGTAAGAAAAGATTGGTAATAAATTATATACCTTTGAACAAGTATGTTGTTCCTGTTCAACATCCAATTCCTTCTAAAGATGAGATTTTGCAGAGACTAACAGGTAGTAAAGTATATAGTAATTTTGATTTAAAATATGGATTTTGGCAGATTGAGGTAGCAGAAGAAGATAAGTATAAGACATCATTCATCACTCCTTTTGGGCAATATGAATGGAATGTTCTTCCATTTGGGTTAAAGACTGCTCCTAGTATATTTCAAAAAATGATGAATGATATTTTTGCTGCCTATAGTCAATTTATTATAGTATATATAGATGATATACTTGTGTTTAGCAAATCACCTAAGGATCATCTTAAGCATTTACATCAATTTTATTAGATTATATTTGATAATGGATTGGTTTTGTCAGAAAAGAAAATGGCAGTCTTCAAAGATGAAATTGATTTCCTTGGGATTACTATTAGATCAAGAGAAGTCAGAGTTCAGCCTCATGTGTTATAGAGTATTCAAAATTTTTTTGATGAAATTACTGATAAAGCTATGTTACAAAGATTCTTGGGTTGTGTAAATTATATAGTCGGTCACTATTTTAATATTGCTCGAGATAGAATTTTACTTAATAAGACATTATCAAAACATCCTCCTCCATGGACTGATGAAATGAGTGCTGCTATCAAAATAATTAAACAGAAATGTGCTAATTTGCCTCCTTTACAATTACTAGGAAATGGTCAAAAAATTATTGAGATAGATGCTTCTGATCAGTATTGGGGAGTTGTATTAAAGGAAAAATTATCTGATGGATTTGAAAAACCTTGCAGGTATGCCTCTAGAAGTTTCAAGAAAGCTCAGTTGAATTACCATTCAACTCATAAAGAAATCTTAGCTGTGATAAAAGCTATCTAGGCTTTTATGTTTTTTGTTAGGTCAGAACATTTCATTGTTTGCTCTGATTTAAAAAATTTGATGAGTATTTTAAATTTAGCTGACAATCTAAAGAAAGGATCTGTAAGTAGATTAATCAGGTGGGCAACCTATTTATCAGATTTTGACTTCATAGTTGAGTACATTACTGGTCATAAGAATTCTTTAGCTGATTATCTTACTAGAGAATTTCATTCTAAAGCCATCATGACAGTTACTAAAATTCGTGATGAATTTCATGAACATCTCTGGAGATCAAGACCTTTGGTTAACACTCAGCTTCAGAATGAGATCACAAGATTGAAAGCTCAATCTTATGCTGCAGCTGATACTTTAAATTGCAATAATATTGCATGGAGTACTCATTATGCTGAAATAGAACGAGAAAATAGTGTGCATACTACTCTGTTAAATAAACCAGGCAATAATCCGAATATGGTTGGTAATGGTAATTTGTTGATGAAAATGCTTTACAGGATGGGTACTACATTTCATTTTAGATGGTCTACTTTCTGGCCAAACTTTAATCCGAGCTGAGAAAACTATTGGGAATCTCAAGATATGCCTGATTACATGTTTGAATTCTTGGATTATATCATGCCAAGAACAGCTGCCACAAATTATTTTGTGAATATTGCTCCAAACATGCTTCACAATATTTTTATTGCTTTGAGAATTCCTTTCACTGTTTAGTTTGAATTATTTTTGGTGCAGAATCATCAATTCAATAGACATGCCCGCATTCAACCTATTGTTCTGGTTGCTTCCTTATGGAGAAAGATTACTGTCAGTCACAATGCAATATTTCCAGAAACTCTTGATGGAAGATTGTGTCGGATTCCATCTGCTTTATTTATGGACCATACAGCCAGTGATACGAATGATGATGATGGTGATACTAATTACTCATCATATTCGCCAGTTGGTTCCTAAAAATTTGCGGATGATGATTAATGACTAATCACAGGGTTTGTCCTTGGTAGTGAGTGGAGAGCACTATATCTCTCTTTATGTCATAATTCTGGACCTCACCACTATTAAAAGCGGTATTCTATCGGCCGTGTCGATAGACTTTTGGTTTTATATATATATATATGTGTGTGTGTGTGTGTACATATATATCTGTACATATATATATACATATGTATATGTATATATACATATATATACATATATATGTACACATACATAGATATCTATATGCATA
>JARHVA010007733.1:0-200000 GCA_037957365.1 Torreya grandis | reverse complement strand
TGTACTTTTTTTACAATTTTGGCATGATTTCATCATCAATTCTTCTACTTATCCTACTTCATCAATCATTTTGGAAAATTGTCATCGTCCATTTGGTGAAATTTACACTACATTGACCATTTCTTACCTAGCATGATTGAACAACCCAAAAATATTTCTACATTGTCCATATAAGTAGATGCTATCAACCATGCTATGAATTTTCGTATATAAAATACATCATTGAGTTCGATGACATTATATAGGCACCTGACCCTACTAATTTTTCATACAATCATATAGTTTAAGGATTCAATTTCCAACACAAAACCATTTTCTTCCAAAATGTCTCTCTTTAATTTGATGTCATCTAAGGAAAAAAATCTTATTATATCATATTCACCCATCTCAAAATTAACAAATAAAACCTACCTCAAACAATATGCCAACTGACACATTCATCTCTATGCCCCCTATATGGCTCCTCTCTTTACACCATTAACTATAGCTCATGGCTCTCAAATTTTATAAATTTAAAAATAAAAATAATAAAGTGAATAGACCTAGCTCCTATTTATAAGTTATAAAATTAAGAAAATTATTTATGAAAACTATGAAAAAGTTATTATTCAAATTACATATTTATGGTTATATCTTTGTTTCCCTCAGTGTATTAAGGATTGGTTTCCTATGTTTGTATTTTTAATTAATATTTGATTTGAGTTAATTTTAATTTATTAACGTTTATTTCCCCCTATAATGGCTTTGAAAAAGGGAGGACTAAGGGGTTTTTTTTGTCCCCTTAAGCAATTCCATCATTTGAATAGATTTCTCAAAATATCCCCAAAAAAATTGATCATGAGAAACATGAATATTATATGAATCATAAAATAAAACCCTAAAAATATATTATATTAAATGTAAATAATATATTATGAAAAAATAATACTCTAATTTTAATTTAAAAAATATTTATGTTATAAGTATTCATTCATTTTCACGGTAATCAAAGCCTTGAATACCCTACCATCTTCAAATACATCACATTTTCTTTAAAATAGTTACACTTATTAAAGTAGATTTATTTTTAATAAAAGAATTCAATGACTCAATCTTCATACTGAAAAAATACACTTGTGATGTCTCCCCTCTTGCAAAGGTCAAAATAATTAGTATTTAAAAATTGAAAATTTTACTCCTTCCAATTTACTTGTAGGAGAGAATAGGTAGGCATTAAATTATGTAATGTGGATCATTTACAAAATTTTTGATTAAAAAGATACATAATTTAAAAATATATAATTAAGATGTAATTTGGACATAATTAAAACCATTTAATTTAACTTCATTTCAAAACTCTTGAGATGGTGGCCAGTTTGTGGGACAAGAAATAGTTATTTATTAAAAGCATCAAAAATTGCTTTCTTCCTATTGTCATGTAGGAGAAAATAGGAAGGAATTAAATGTGTAACATATTTGTTCCCAAATTTTTTGATTAAAAATATGCATACATTCAAAATATATAATGAATATGTAATTTGGGTGTAATTCAAACCATTTTATTTCAAGACTCGTAATGGTACCCCGCATATGGTTGACAAAACAAATATTTATTCAAATTGTCAAAATTTGCTTCCTTTCATTTGTCATGTAGGAGAGAGTAGACAATAATTATATAAGTTTTAAAAAGTTCATTCTCAAAATGTTTAGTTTAAAACATATATACTATTAAAACATATAACGAGGATATAATTTGGGTGTAAATAAAACCATTTCATTTCAATCACAAAATTTTCTTCGTGTGTTTGCTGTCATACAGGAGATAATAGGTAGGAACTAAATAAGTGTAATATGGTTAGTTCCCAAATTATTGGATTAAATATATATATATATATATATATATATATATATATATATATATATATATATATATATATATATATATATATATATATATATATATATATATATATATATATATATATATATATATATATCAGATAAATATTGAGTCAAAAATAACATTGCTTGACACCAAAATAGTATGTTCATACAATACTCATTATTATAAGGGCACATTCAAATAATTGAATAAACTTATATTGTAAATTTCAAACCCTTAGCCAGGGATGGTCTAGATAGAAGAAATTTTATATATACAACTCTCCTTTTATTTATAATATTACTCACTTTATTATAATATATGAAGCTATTATGAACGTTGTTACAATATCTTCAATCAAATATACCTAAAAACACCCAAATTCATAAATGATGGTTACTAATAACTAACTCAAATGAACCCACATCAATAAAAAATTAAATAGGAAAGGATAACACAAATACCTGTCAAGAATCATGATGGTTTCTTACATAGTTATCTTGGGATAATACTTAAAATTTGAACCATATATAAACATTAAGTCACAAACAACTTTCAATTTATATCTTGGGTCAATCATAAAACCAATGAGACATACTCCATGAAAATTCCAAAATGTGGTAATTGAATCACAACAAAACTTTGGTACTACCTTTTTGTCTTATATGGTATTGGGAAAAAGCACTCTCATTAATTTATACTCCATCATACCACTTGAATTATTTTTATATGTAAAATATTGAATGTAAGTAGTCACACAAATGTTCGAAAATACATTCACACCCTTCATGCATGTCTATAGGTCATGGGGCTCATCAATGTCATAGACTCTCTTTAGGAAAATCATTGAAATTTAACCTCAACATCTCTATAAGGAACTATAAAATTTACTACAAAAAAAAGATGAAATTTTGTACGTACCAAAAATAGGTGTCGTCACTTATGAAAAATGATAATGATTACTAAAACATAATAGGAATGAAATTACAACTAGTAGAGTCTCCATACTGACAAAGGATTCCATAGGTTTTGTTTTGATCATGAGATGCAAGTTTAACTCTTAATCTTAATATGTGAAATGCTTTCCCTCAAAATTATTTTTTGTACATGATGGTAAAAGCTTCACTAATGTTTTAAATTGAATTTTATGAAAGTCGTGATACTATGAATTTTTTGTTTGACCATAGAGAGATGAAGTCAATTCAAAAAACATGTTAACCACCATAAAACACTAAATTGGATAAAACCATGGAGATTTGTCACTTGTTTTACTTATATTTATTATTTCTTCTCCTCCTAATTTCTCTTTTCTTTATGAGTGTCAATATATGTAGGCTTGTCTTTTTGATGACGATCTTACATCATTTCTTGTTTTACACATTATATTTGTCTTAGATTCTTTTACATAGTTAAAAAAAAAAAATCATTTTTTTCATTTGTCATATATCTTATATTTTATTTGTATTTCTTTCATCTATTTATATTTGATGTTTTTTTACATTATTTTTCACATTTATTAAACATTTTTTATTTGTCTATTTTTTCTATTTATTTTCTTTAGAAGTCACTTTTACATTTTGATTTTCATTATTTTTATATGCATGTTTACATTTGTTATTAAAGAAAGAAAATACTCTAAAATAACATGAAACTATACTACAATGTTATATCCACTCAACACCAACATACACATATATAGGACAATGTGTAATTATTTTCATATGTAATTTGGGCATAATTAAAACTATTTCGTTTCAATTCACTTTCAAGACTCTTGTAATGGTGCCCCACTTGTTGGGGATAGAATAAATATTTATTTAAAATGCCAATATTGAATTCAGTCCAATTATCATGTAGGAGAGAATAGGTATGAATTATATACATGTGACATGATTCATTCCCAAAATATCAAATCAAAAAAATAAATAATTTCAAAAGATATAATTAAGATGTAATTTGGATATAATTAAAACCATTTCATTTCACTTCATTTCAAGACTCTTGTAATGGTGGCCAAACTATAGGGTATAGAATACATATTTATTTTAAATGCCAAAATTTACTTCATTCTAGTTGTCATGTAGAACATAATAGGTAGGAAGTGAAAACATGTAACATGGTTCAATACAAAAATATTGGACTATGAGGTTACATATTACACAAATATTGAATCAAAATGAACTTTCCTCGACACCAATATGATATTTTCATATATTACTCATTATTGAAAGGATGCTTTTAAATACTTGAAGAAACTTATATTACAAAATTTTGACTCTTGGTCAGGGTTGGTCTAGAAGGAAGCCAATCAACATATAAAATAATCATTTTATTTATAATATGACACACTTTGTTATAATATATGAAGCTATTATGAATGTTATTGCAATATATTCAATACAATATACCTAAAAACATCCAAATTTATAGACCATGGTTATGAATAATTGAATCAAATGAACCCACATAAATAACAACTAAAAAATGAAAGTATAACACAAATACTTGTCAAGCATCTGGTAGTTTCTTGTGTATTTGTCCAAGGATAGTCCTTAAAATTTGAACCATATATAACCCTTAAGACATAAATCCCATTCACTTTATAACTTGGGTCAATCACAAAACCAATGACACATCCTCCATGAAAATGCCAAATTATTGTAAGTAAATCATGATAAAACTTTGCTACTACTTTCTCATTCAATATGGTTTGGAGAAAAGGAAATCTAATGAATTTAAACTCTCTCATACCACTCGGTTTCTTTTTTAATGTAAACATTTAATAGAAGTGATCTTGCTAAGGTTCGTAATTACCTTCACACCCTACATGCATGTCTGTAGATCATAAGGGTGAGACAAGTAGTTGTATCAAGATTAAGAATTATCTCAAGGGTATTTTGTATGCATTCAAATATTTATTTTATATAATGAAAATGTCACTTTCTCATAAATTAATCCCATCTGTTGTGTTCTAGGTGATCCTAACGTGCCTTTTCATGAGAACCTAGTGAACAGAGCTAGTAGACTTGATGTAGAGTTGGGAGTCATTAATAATGCCTACTACTTGTACATATGAATTTATGAGTGGTATGGGGGATTCCACCAAGAAGATTGTGATGGGATTATCTTGAACACTTTTGCTTATTGAAGTTATATTTAACAACATAAGAATATTGAATTGTTTGAGATGTTTGTACAAGTTAATTCCACTTGGGAGTAGAAGCTGAGGGTTGTCTACACTTCTTGCTATCAAAATTACCTCACTGCATCTAGACAAGTGGTTAAGTGATACTTTATAAGATAGGCCATTAATGGTGCTAATGAATTTTACTCCACGAGCCTTTGGCTTGCCTGCAAATGGCATAAAATCCAACATCATAAATCTATATTCATTCTAATAGCATTTCCATTTTTATTTTTTGACTATCTTTTTCAATTTATCACAACAATTTTAGAATAATGATGTATGTGGATTTGCATTAAATTCTAGGAAACATTATCATTCTCAATAAAAAAAACTAGATACTTGTACATAGAGCATTTTAGATGATGTGCATACATTGAAATAAATTTAGAGACTTGTATGGTACCAACGAAATATTTGAGGTGTGGTTGCCTCTAACCAATAGTGATTGGAAACTCTAAAAATAAATAAACTGTTTATAAAGATCACAAAATTTGGAGAGAAAAATGATGGTAATAGGGAGGAATTAAATAATTGTATCTTGGCTACTTCCAAAAATATTGGACTAAAAAGATACATATCAGACAAATATTTAGCCAATGCCAAATTTCCTCGACACTAAAATAATATTTATATAAAACACTCATTATTGGAAAGATGCATTCAAATAATTGAATAGATTTCTATTGAAAATTTCCAACCCCTAGTGAGGGTTGGTCTAGAAGGAAGCCATTCTACATATACAATACTCTTTTTATGTATAAGATGACTCATTTTCTTATAATATATGAAAATACTATGAATGTTCTTGCAAGATATTCATTCCAATATACCTTAAAACATCCAAATTTAAATGTACCCACATAAATAAAAACATAAAATGGAATGTATAGCACAAATACATACCAAGAATCATAGTAGTTTCTTATGGATTTATCCTAGGAGAGTCCTTAAAAGTTGAACCATCTACAACCCTTAAGTCATAAACCACTTTCACTTTAGCTTGGGATAATCATAGAATCAATGAGATATCCTCCATAAAAATGCCAAATTAATGTATGTGAATCATAGCAAAAATTTGTTATTGCTTTTTTGTCTAATATGTTTTGGGGAAAAGGTACTCCAGTGAATTTAAACATCCTCATACCACTCAAATTATTTTGTAATGTATAATGTTGGATAGAAGTGGTTTTGCTAAGGTCGGAAGTTACCTTCACACCCTGCATGCATGTTTGCATAGCATGAAGGTGAGACAAGTCATTTTATCAAACTGAAGGATTGTTTTAAGGATATTTGCTACACACTTGAAGATGTCCTATGGATAAGGGAAATACCACTTTCTCAACAATTATTCCCATATATTGGATTCTGGTTGATCCTGATGTGCCTTTTATGGGAACCTATTGAACAATGTTGGCCGAATCGATGTAGACTTGAGAATCATTAACAATGCCTACTACTTGTACTTGTGAATTTATCAGTGGTATGGGGTATTCCATCAAGAAGGTTATGACGTGATTATCCTGAACACCATTGCCTATTGAGGGTAGATCTAATAGCATAGGAATATTGAATTGTTTGAGATGTTTGAATGGGCTGATTCCACTTAGGAGCAAAATTTGAGAGCTGAATTGTTTGAGATGTTTGAATGGGCTGATTCCACTTAGGAGCAAAATCTGAGGGCTGATTAGGTTTCCTACTGAGAAAATTACCTCGTTGCAGCCAGACAAACGGTTAAGTGATACTTTATAAGATAGGCCATTAACGGTGATAATGAATTCCACCACACGAACCTTTGGATTGCCTGTAAAAGGTTTAAAAGGCAACGCCATACATCTATATTATTCATTCGAACAGCGTGTTCATTTTTATTTTTTGATTTTTTCTTCTAATTTGTTACAACAATCTTAAAACAATGATGTACATGGATTTGCATGCAACTCTATCAATCACTGTTGGTCTGAATCAAATAAAATCAGGGGCTTGTATGGCACTTTAAGAACTTTAGATGACACGCATACAATCAAATAAAATCAGACACTACATAGCAAGCAAATACTTGACGCAGGGTTGCCTCATAAACCAATACTGATTGGAAACTCTAAAAAATAAAAAATAGATCTAGCAAAATCTGGAAGAGAAAATTGATTGTAATAAACATTACCTAACTTATTAAGCAAAAAATACCAAAATTTCCGAACATATTTCAGGCATAACTTACTTTGTGCATAGATCCTATTGAGCCTGATTAGGGTTGTATTTTTTTCAATTGTTAAATTGCAAACCTAATGCGGAATTGAAAAGGATTCTGCTGACCGTAGCATTGAGAAGCACAACAATGTTTTGTGGATTTGCACGCTCGAGAAGATTTGAAGATGTATGTCTCTTTCCATTGTTGTCAAATATGGCCGCACTACTCTTGATGCCCTCCACATGATCCACCATATATCCATTGTAAGGAAGAACTCCAACTTCCCAAAGGGCATGTTTGAAAGCAATCTGTTTCTCCACCCACTCATACGACTGGTTTACAAGCCTCGTCATGTTTGAAGGCCTTTCATCCCAACGAATGCTTCGAATATGTTCCAAGCTGGCCCTGCTGTAGAAGGCACCATTAATAGATGTTCTGCCTGCCAACACTCTGGCTCCGTACAACTGCACTCCATCCTCTAAGAAAAATCCCTGAGCTATAGAAGTGTAGTTATTGGTTTCTGTCAAGGCCTTTCCAAAGAGATTGGCATCCTCAACGAGGGGATTTCCATAAGAAGAGCCTCCTTGCTCCAATATCAAAACAGAGTACATGTGGGAGAGGGTGGCTGCAAGTGGGCACCATGCTGTACGTCCTCCAACGGTAATTTGTAATCATATGCTTTTGGAGATGCATTTTCAGCATCTTAAGTAATAAACGAATACGGGTATTCTGAAAATATCAACTACAAACCAGTGTCACAGACTCTTTTTATGAAAACACTAAAATTTATCTCAAAATCTCTCAATGAAACAGAAAAATTCCAACAAACAAAATCTTGATAATGATTACTAAAAAATACGTACCCTGATTAGCTGTTGCCGCTTCCAATTCTAAACAATGACAATGATTACTAAAAAATAGCCAGAACAAAATTGCTAGTAGAATCTCCATACCCATAAAGGAATCTCTAGGTTTTGTTCTGATCATAAGATTAACGTTCAGCTCTTAAACTGTGTAATGCTTGCCATCAAACTTAATTTTTATAGACGATAGGCAAAGCTTAATTAACGTTCTAAACAGAATTTTATGAAAATCGTGATCCTCTAAATTTTCTGTTTCACCACACGTCATGTTTCAGTAAAGGACAAATTGGATCAAATGGCATACATACCGTCCTCCATGTCCCCACTAAGTTGTTAACAACCATAAAACAAGTTAACAGCCATGTGTCGTTATCCTCTAAATTTTTTGTTTGATAATGTCAATTCAAAAAACAAGATAACAGCCATAATTTATTGTTGTTGGATCGAACCACGGAAACTCATCTCTTGTTTTAATTCTATCTATTACTTCTTCTCCTTCTAACGGCTCCTTTCTTTATGAGTGTCATTATTTGTAGTCTTGTCTTTTCTACTATGATCTTGCGTCCTTTCTTCTCACATTATGTTTATTTTAGATTTAATATTTATTTCAAAATTTCTTTTTTCTTTTTCATTTTCCTTTTATCTTATGTTTTATTAGTCCTATGGAGCATTGGCCAAGATCTTTGGTTCAAACCAATGGACAAATTTATGAGGAAAAACAAAACTATTACATAAATATTGTTGTGAGCAAAAATGAGATTATTGCACAAAAAATTAGACAAAATATTAGACACATTTCATGTTAAATAGCTTATCCAAAAGATGTACAAATAGAAGAGTAATGTATAACTCTTGTATGAATGGTTACAAAAGCCTAAAATGGGTATGTAACTCCTAAGATTAACCAATTAATAAGTAACATCCATTAGCCAATGATAATAGAAAAGAGTAATTTCTTATAGCTATATACACCTAAGTAAGCTAACACAAGTTTAAGATTAACCCATATGTGTAGAAATAATCCAAATAACAAAATACAAGGAAAATAAATATATGTGCTAACACCCTATGTAAGTATGACTTAGATGGGTAGAAGAAATAGGTTTGGGCAACAAGACCCGATGAGGTACCCATGTATAAAATAACTTTCAAAAAGTTAAAAAAATAAGAAAATATGTTGTGAGACCTAAGATCCAGAAGGATATTGTCAGTAAACTTACGACTTCCAGTCCTTACATTGAAGGAATCTCTAATAAAATTGCTAAGATTTTAAATAATATCTCGACCACTTTTGTCCTACTTAAAAAGTTGAGATGTATGATCAAATCTTCGAAAGATAAACTTGAGCTCACCCTGAGAAGTGGAATCTACAAAACTGATTGCTCTTGTGGTGTATCATATTTTGGTGAGACATGGCATTTCATTGAGACTAGGATCAATGAACATGTGGAAAATATTAACAAAGAGTGGTTGATCATGTCTGCCTTGGCAGAACATTCTTTCAATACTTGCCATCATATTTGTTCTGAAGAAGCTACTATTCTCACCACTAAAAATAAGTATTTTAAATGGCATCTTAGGGAAGCCATCAAAATTTGTAAGTATGATAGCAACCTCAACAAAGATAATAGTCTTGAGTTAAACCAAACCTAGAGAATTCTCATCAACTTACTCAAATTGCATTCAACTTTTCTATATATTTTGTGACTTAGCTCTTTAACCACCCACCCCTCCTCACTTAGATGACAAGTATGATAACAACCTCAACCGAGATAATGGTCTTTATTTAAACCGAACCTAGATACCTATCATCAACTTGCTCAAACTCCACTAAATTTTCCTATCAATTTTGTAACTTAGTACTTTAACCCGCCCCTGCCCCGCACCCCACACCCGCCCCCCCCAAACCCTGCACACACAAACCCCCCCCCCCCCCTGCCGTCCCCGCGACCTTTGCTCAAATAAGTCCTCTTAGTTTCAATCTTCTAGCTGATTTTTTCCACCTTCCCTCTCTTTTTTACCCTCTCCCTCTCTTGAATCTTCTCCCTTTTTTTTTTTTTTTTTTTGACTGTGGCAAAAAAAACCCTTCTCTTTTAACCCAATTTTTGTCTCCTCACACACCCACCCCTAATCCTGCTGATTTATTTAATTATTTTCATTTATTTTATTTTTTTAATTTTTATTTTTATTTTTATTTTTATTTTTATTTTTATTTTTATTTTTATTTTTATTTTTATCTCTACCCCTTTTTAATTAATGGTTTCCCACCACTATATTTATTTATTTAATTGATTTTCTTTCTTCTTTACTTTATTCAATTTCAATTATTTATTTAGATTTTATGATTTTTTCATATCATACTTGGTTTACTCTACTTTTGTCTCTTTTTTGATGGACATTTCCTCCTATTTTCTTATTTATAACTATTTAATTTAATTTAATTTATAACTTGTAATTGGTATTTAATCTATTTTGTAAAATTTAGAATTGACTATTTTTAATATTGTGTATTTTGAATGGATTTTTTTTTAATTTATTTATTTATTTATTTTTCTATTTTTTTAATTATGATTCTTAATTTATAATTCAAATTTGATAATTCCTTTGTATTTTTATTTGGTTTATTTTTTGGTTACTATTTTATTTTATAATATATTATTTTGAGTCAAAATTTGGGGTCTTTTTAATTAATAATTTTTTCTACATTTTTATTTTTATCTTTGGTAATTTCTTCACCTTTTATTCTTAGTTTTTGTATTTGTTTCCTAATTTGTACTATTTTTGTAAATTTTAAATCATTTTTACAATTTAATAATTATTTAGTCTTTATGAATTTTTAATCAATTAAATTTTAATTTATAATTGTAATATTGGGAAGGTCAACCTTATAATTACAAATAAAAATAAAAATCACATTTGGTAAATAATTAATTTATATTAAATAGTTATTTTTAATTTATTTTTCTTTCTAAATTTATCTCTCAAAAATAATTTTTTTTCTATTAAATCATTATGACATTATATGACATCACTGAGATTCATTACTAAATCTATAAAAGAAGATCTTAAGTCTATAAAAACTACTAATTCATTCTCATATCCTGACGATGGTTCATGGAGTTTGAGCCAAAATTTCAGTCTAAAAACTAATACACAGTCACATCCAAAAACACTCTAGCAAATCAATTGACTGTGGAAATACTCTCTTGTAAATTATTAATAGTTTTTAATATTTACCTTTTCATATAAAATTAAATATTACATTTTAAAAATAAATCCATAGTCATGATTATCATTTTTATAGTATTCTATAACCTTGAAAATTAGATTTTAGTGATATTTTCCACTATTTTATAACTTCTATTTGTGTAGGTTCCTTAAAATTTTCCCTAATAGAATACTACATATCATAGGTATCCCCTATATTTAAATCCTAGTGTGGAACTAAGGTATTCCAATGTAATATCCACTCTAAAATGTTACCCTCCACATCTATATGAAGGTGTCAATTTTTGCTAACAATAAATATAAGAAAATAAAAAATAACTTAGTAGCTAGTGGCACCCAACACCAAGCCATAATATCACTACACCCTAAAATGATCAACCAATCTCTTTCTTCACCTGATAATCTATATATTAGATCTATTATAAATGATACATCTATATCACCTAATAGTTTGACTCATCTTT
Source organism: Torreya grandis (assembly GCA_037957365.1). Classification (NCBI taxonomy): domain Eukaryota; kingdom Viridiplantae; phylum Streptophyta; class Pinopsida; order Cupressales; family Taxaceae; genus Torreya; species Torreya grandis. The sequence continues at coordinate 188,209 of JARHVA010007733.1, read as the reverse complement.
TCAAATGTAAAATTTCAAAAAAAAAAAGATAAACCATTTCTCATCAAGGGAAAATGACAAAAAAAAATTAATTAAATAAATTACATGCAGTAATGAAGAATAATTATATCAACCATTATGAGAGTATGTCATCTACATTCTTTTTATTTTGTACTTCATTTACAAATTTTCCATGATTTCATCAAAAATAGTGAAAAACTGTCATCATCCATTTGGTGAAAATTACACTACATTGACAATTTCTTGTTGAGCTTAATCAAAAAACCCAAAAACATTTCTACATTGGCCACCTAATTAGACTTCATTGACTATGCTAGGAATTTTCGTATATAAAATTTCATCATTGAGGTCAATGAAATTATATAGGCACATGACCCTATTAATCTGTCATACAATCATCTAGTTTACGGATCCAATTTCCAATATAAACCTTTTTTTTTAAATGTCTCTCTTTGATTTGATGTCATCTAGGGAATTTTTTTTTCCTATTCTATCTTATCCACCTATCTCAAAATTAATCAAAAAAATATACCTCATCCAATATGCTAACCAATTCATTCATTTCTATGTCCCATATCTAGCACCTTTCTTTGCACAATAAATAATATCCCATAGCTCTCAAATTTTATAAACTTACAAATAAAAATAATCAAGTGAATAGACCTATCCATTATTTCTAGGTTTGAAAACTAAAAAAAATTCAATTCTGAAAAATATGTAAAAATTATCCTTAAAATTTCATACTTATAGTCATATCTTTGTTTCCCTTAGCTTATTAAATATTGATTTACTATGTTTATCTTTTTAATTAATAGTTACTTTGAGTTAAATTTAAGTTATTCCCATTTATTTTTACCTATAATGGCTTGGAAAAAGGGAGGACTAAGCACTTCCATCACTTCAAGAGATTTCTCCAAATATCTTCAAGGAAAATCACCATGAGAAACTTGAATATTTTATGAATTATATAAGAAAACCCTAATAATATATTATAATAAAGGGAAATAATATATTATGAAACATTAATAATCCACTTTTAATTTAAAAAAAAATAAGTATTCATTTATTCTAGTGGTAATCAAACCTATGAATACTTTACCATCTTAAAATATATCGCATTTTCTTGAAATTAGTTACTCTTATTAAAGTGGATATATTTCTTATAAAAGAAGTGCATTTCTTAATATTCATAGTGAAAAAAACTTATTCTAATGATGCCCCACTTTTGGAGGATTAAATAAATATTATTTTTAAAGTCAAAATTCATTCATTCCACTTTTAGTGTAGGAGAGAATAGGTATGAATTAAATACATGTAACATGGCTCATTTCCAAAATATACATAATTTAAAAATATATAATTAAGATGTAATTTGGAAATAATTTAAATGATTTAGTGTCACTTCATTTCAATACTCTTGTAATGGTTCCCTATTTGCAAGAGAAAAAATAAATATTTATTTAAAGCATCAAAATTTGTTTCTTTCATGTTATCATGTAGGAGAGAATAGGAAGGAATTAAATGTGTAACATGTTTATTCCCAAAATTTTAGATTAAAATTTTGGATACATTCAAAATATGTAATGAAGATGCATTTTGTGTGTAACTAAAACCATTTCATTTAGAGACTCTTGTAATGGTGCCCTTCTTGTGAGGGAAAAAATATATATTTATTTATAACGTCAAAATTTTCTTCCTTCTAGGTGTCATATAAGAGAAAATAGGCAATAATTATGTACATTTGGTAGAGTTCATTCCCAAAATATTGAGTTTAAAAGATACATACTTTTAAAATATATAATCAAAACGTAATTTGAGCCTAATTTTAAAAAAAATCATTTCACTTCATTTCAATGCCAAAATTTTCATCATTCTAGTTTTCGTCTAAGACATAACAAGTAGGAAGTAAATACGTGTAACATGGTTACTTACCAAAATATTAAACTAAAAATATTCATATCAAATAAGTATTGAGTCAAATTCAACATTCCTCGATACCAAAATAGTATTTTTATATAATACTCATAATTGGAAGGGTCCATTCAAATTATTGAATAAACTTTTATTGTAAATTTCAAACCCTTAATCATGGTTGGCCTAGATGGAATCCATTCTACATATGCAATACTCTTTTTATTCATAATATGTCTTACTTTATTATAATATATGAAGCTATTATGAATTTTCTTTCAAGATATTCAATCTAATAGACTTGAAAACATCCAAATTTATAGATCATGGTTGTTAGTTAATGACTCAAATGAACCCACATAAATAAAAACAAAAAAAGCAAATGGTAATGCAAATACCTACGAAGCATCATTGCAGTTGCTATAAAATTTATCCTTGGATAGTCCTTAAAATTAAAACCATCTAAAAACCTTATGTAATAAACCCATTTCACTTTATAGCTTGGGTCAATCACATAACCAATGAGACATCGTCCATGAAATGCCAAATTATGGTAGGTGAATCATGACAGAACTTTTTTACTACATTTTGGTTTGATATACTTTCATAAATAGGAAATCCAATGAATATAAACTCCCTAATACCACTTTAATTATTTTTTAATGTAAAACATTAAATATAAGTGGTCTTTCTAAGGTTAGAAATCACCTTCATGCCCTGTGCACATGTCTGTAGGTCGTGAGGCTCACCAAATTCTTTATGTAAATCACTAAAATTTATCTTAACTTCTCTTTAAGGAAATAGAAAAATTATTTCAAAAAAAACTTTATATTTTGTATGTACCCAAAATAGGTGTTGTCACTTCCAAAAAATGATAATAATTACTAAAAAAATAGGAATGAAATTATATTAAGTAGAATATCCATACTCAAAATTGAATCCTTATGTTTCTCTTTGATCATGAGATGAAAATTCAACTCTGAATCTTAATATTTTAAATTCTTGCCCTCAAAATTACTTTTTATACATTATGGGTGATGTTTGACTAATGCTATAGATGGAATTTTATGAAAGTCTTGATCAACTAATTTTTTTGTTAATTACCATAACACACTAAATTGGATTGAACTAGTGATATTTCTCACTTTCTTTACTTATATTTATGATTTTTAACTTTGTAATTACTCCTTTCTTTATGAATGTCAATATTTGTAGGCTTGTCTTTTATACCTAGATCCTACATCCTTTCATATTTTACACATTACGTTTGTCTTATATTCTTTTATCTGATTAAACTTTTCATTTCATTTTTTTCATTTGTCTTATATCTTATATTTTATTTATATTTCTTTCTAATATTTATATTTTATGGTTTTTAAATTATTTTACACATTTTTAATTTTTCTAATTTTTCTATTTATTTTATTTATAAGTCATTTTTATATTTTATTTTTGATTATTTTTATAAGCATGCTTACATTTTTGGTTAAAGAACAAATATTATAAGAAAATAACATAAAACTATGATATGAGGTTCTATCTACTCAACACAAAGATGCACATAAATAGGACAATATAGAAATAATGCCATATTTAATTTGGTCATAATTCAAACTATTTCATTTTAATTAATTTCAAGACTCTTGTAATGGTGCCCCACTTATAGGGGATAAAATAAATATTAATTTAAAATAACGAAATTTAATTCCTTCAAATTGCCATTTAGGAGAGGATAGGTAGGAAATATATAAGTGTGACATGGTTACTTCCAAAAAATAACAAATTAAAAATATAAATAATTTTAAAAGATATAATGAAGATGTAATTTGGACACAATTAAAACCATTTTATTTCAATTCATTTCAATATTCTTGTAATGGTTGGCTACATATAGGGGACGTAATAAATATTTATTTTAATTGCCAAAATTAGCTTCATTGTAGTTATCGTGTAGAACATAATAAGTAGGAAGTAAATACATGTAAAATGGTTTAATACCAAAATATTGGATGAAGAAGATGCATATTTCACAAACATTGAATCAAAGTGAACTTTATTCGACACCAATTTAATAATTTCATAAATTATTCATTATTAGAAGGACACATTTAAATAATTGAAAAAAAAATATATTGGAAATTTGTTTACCCTTAGTCAAGGTCGGTCTATAAGAAAGCCATTATACATATACAATACTCTTTGTCTTTATAGGATGACTCACTGCACTATAATAAATGAAGCTATTGAGAATGTACTCTAAATATATTCAATACAATATACCTAAAAACATCCAATTTCATAGACCATGGTTACCAATAACTTACTCAAATGAACTCACATAAGCAAAAAATAAAAAATAAAAGGATAAAACAAATGCCTACAAAGCATCATGGTAGTTTTTGTATATTTAACCTAGGATAGTCCTTAAAATATGATCCATATACAATTATTAAGATATAAACCCCTTTCACTCCTTAGGTCAATCACAAAACCAATGATACATCCTCCATGCAAATTCCAAATTATTGTAAGTGAATCATGAAAAAAAATTTCTAATAATTTATCATTTTATATTATTTAGGGGAAAAGGAAACCCAATTAATTTAAACTCTCTCATACAAGTCAATTTATTTTTGAATGTAAAACATTGAATAGAATTGGTCTTACTAAGGTTGGAAATTACCTTCACACCCTAAACATATGTCTATAGATTGCTAGGGTGAGAAAAGTAATTATATATAATTGAAGGATTATTTTGGGGGTATTTATTACATGTAAAAATATGTCCTCTAAATAAGTTAAAAGCCACTTTAACATCAATTAATCCCATTTATTTGGTTATGGGTGATCGTGAAATGCCTTTTATAAGAACCTAGTGAACAAAACTAGTAGACTCAATGTAGAATTTGGAGTTGTTAACAATGCCTAATAATTTTAATTTTGAATTGATGAGTGGTATAATAGATTACACTAATAATTTTATCAAGTAATTATCTTTAACACATTTCGCTACAGAGGGTAGATCTAACTGCATAGGAATATTGAATTGTTTGAGATGTTTGTAGGGGCCAATTCCATGTAGGACAAGAATATGAGGGCTTCCTAACCTTCCTATTGACAAAAATACATAAATGCATATGGAAAATTCATTAAGTGATACTTTATGAATAAGCCATTAATGGTGCTAATGAATTCTATTCCACGAGCCTTTGCCTTGTCAATACAAGGTTTAAATTACAACATCATAAATCTATATTCATTTAGACAATGTGTTCATTTTTATTATTTTTATTCCCTTTTTTAATTTATCACAAACAAATTAAAAAATGTATGTATGTATATTTTCATAAAAATCCATGAAACATTGTCATTCTCAATCAGATAAAGTCAAAGATTTGTATGGTATTAAGAAATTCCATATGATGTGCATATAGCCAAATAAAATTAGAGATTTGTATGGTACCAAGGAAGTATTTGAGAGGGTTTTAATCAAACCAATAGTGATTATAAACTCTAAATATAAATATAATAATTAAAAATAACAAAAAATCTAGAGACAAAAGTGATGGTAATAAACATGACATAACTTACTACACAAAAAATACCTATTAAAATTTTATATAAAATTTTGAAAATTATTTAGATCCTATTGAATTTTATTAGGATTGGTTATTTTCAATTTTTAAAATAAAAACATGATGTGGAATTAAAGAGGATTCTGTTGACTTTTGTATTGATAAGAACAATAGTGTTTTTTGTATTTTCATGCTTGAGAAGATCTAGGGATGTATGTCTCTTTCCATTGATGTCAAATATGGTCATACTGATCTTGGTTCACTCCACATGATCCAACTTATATCCATTTTGGAGAACCACTCTAGTTTCCAAAAGGACATCTATTAATTTAGAATCCAAAAAAACTACTTATCAGTTTTGAAAGCAATATGTTTCTCCACCCATTCATATGACTGGTTCACAAGCCTTTTATCCTAACTAATGCTTCGAACATGTTCTAATCTCGACCTATTGTATTATGAATTGTTAGTCATTAATTTTCCTCCCAACACTTTGCCTCTATGCAACTACACTCCATTCTCTAAGACAAATCCCTAAGCTTTAGAAGTGTAGTTATTGGTTTCTATCAAGGCACTTTCAAAGAGATTACAGTACTCAATGAGTGGATTTCCATAAGTAGAGCGTCTTCTCTCCAATAAAAAAATAGAATACTTGTGGACAAGATGGATACGAGTGGGCACCCTATTGTACCTCCTCCAATGATAATGTAATCATATATTTTTATAGCCACCTCTTTAGCATCAATAGTCATAAATAAATATGGGTATTCTACAAATATCAACAACAAAGTCGTGATGCAAATTACTAAAATTTATCTTAAAATCTCTTCAAGGAAACAAAAAATTTCCAAAAAATAAAATCTTGATATGATTACTAAAAAATATGTACCCAAATAAGGTGTTGTCACTTCTAATTCTAAATAACAATAATGATTACTATAAAATAGTAGGAACCAAATTACAAGTAAAATATTCATACTCACAAAATAATCCTTGTGTTTTACTTTGATCATGAAATTAGCATTCAAATGGTGATCCTTATGTTATATCTTCTTGATTATTTGATATTATTTTGATTTTTTTTTAATATTTAATTTTAGGTAAGAGAGGACTAGTTGGTGATCCCATATCATGGAGGATCATGAGGTGCTTTAGACTCATGATACAGTGTAACAAACTAGTCATATTTCACATGATCCTCTATATGTGCCAAATATTAAACAATATAATATTTTAAACTCTGTATGTGTGACATAGGATTATGTGGTCATGAATTCATAGTATAAATGTATTAGTTCATGAAACCCATTTCCTAATACTCTATGACATATTTGGTTCAAATTTATTTATGGGTCTTTGTACCCTCTCTGAAATGTTTTTTATATTCTCTTTCTACTAGATGCATTGTGTAGGTGTAAATGAGGTCTCCTTGGAGTCCACTATGTACATCGGATGTAGTGGCCTCTCAAAAATTGGCTTCCTAGGAAAGGGTATTAACTTTTGATTACCTTTTCACTCATGATTAACCTTCATAGGTTGTATAATTAGCGATCTTGGAATAAATTTATCTTGTTATATTATATGCTCATACTGAATCCCAAGAATTTTGATTACCATATTGGCATGAATATGCTTGAGACATATATGCATTATGGAGAGTATTGTGATGACATTATGAATCCAAGGTCATCGTAGTAACATATTGAATACCATTATATGTGGTGTAACTAAAAAATGTTTTGGTCACATGTGCTTGAACCAACTTGTAGAATTAAATCAATGTCTCCATTAGCTTTTTATGCTTTCCCATCAAATTCTCTAACTATCTTGGTTGAATGGTATAAATCATCATATGTGTATCCGAAATGAGTAAGTAATGCCATGCTACATAAATTTTCACTAAAGTCATTATCAACCATAATAATGTGTGTACATGATAATGTGCAATATGTGCTCTAATAAATAATATGTGTTGATTCCCTAAGCTATCTATTTGATTTGATGTCATATATGGAATTTTTTTTAGATATATTTTCCTCAATTTCCTTTTTTCATAATCTATCCTATCCACTCATTAAAAAATTTTAAAATTAAATCCTACCTTGTCCAATATGCTAACCTATCTGTTAATTTATTTATCCCAATAGATTTTAATTTCTATATCACCAAATTTTAATGGTCTAATATTTGAAAACATGATTAGATGGCCAAATATTCTATAGGACGTCAAATCACATATTTTATAAAAAAATATAGGGAAAATTTGAAATTAAAATTTATAATAAATATTTATACATACACATAGTTTAAATTAAGCACTATTTTTCCTTCCTTTTGACTATGAAATTATTTTAAAATAATACAGAGATTAAATAAATTAGTGATGCAACATAGAACTAAATTATCTATTTTTGGATTCAAATCATGAAGTCTATTGGGATAATTAAAAATACATGCATCATTTTTATTTATATCTTATAGGTAAATATAGTAATATAATTCAAAACACTTGCAGTACTTTAATTTACAACTTTGTTTTTATAAAGATTCATTTTTTTAACTAAGCTTTATCATTTCACACCATATAACATGTGTGTGATCATTTATATAATTTTATATATTTATGAACTATTAATACTTTATTATTATTTTTAAGGCATGTGATGTTTTTACAATAATGTTGTATTTTTAGGAATAAAATGATTTTCTCGTCATATGATGTTTTACTAGTACTAATATGGTATTCTAGGCCCATGATGGTTTCTTAGTCCTATAATATTTTTCTACACTTGTGATGTTTTTAAAAGAACATATTTCTTTATAAGATAATGATTATTTTCTATGTTAACATTATTTTTATAGGATTGTGAAGATTTTATATGATCATGATTATTTTATAGGAGTATAATGTACTTTTTTAGGTTAGTGATGATTTTCCACCCCCATGACAATTCTCCAAGATTTTTATGATTTTTCAAGCTTTAGATAATTTTTTTAGAATAGTGCTAATTTTCAAGTATTTAAAGGCTTATGATGATCTTTTAGGCTTAAAATAATTTTCTAGTATTACAATCTATTTCTAATATATTGATGCTTTTTTAAGTCTATGATGATTTTCTATATCTACAATACATTTAAAAGATTAAAATCATTTTCCATGATGCAATTTTTCTAACCCTGTGTTCATTATTATTTACATAGATTTAGATTCCCTACGTATAATTTTCTTCCTATGGATATTTTAATTTCATTTGCATGTCTTAGTACTATAATGGCTAAATTTTCTCACTAAATGATAAATATTTGTTATGGTTTTCCTTTGCATACAAAAGTACATATGGAATTTTAAGTTGTTCAGCATAAACATTATTGCCATTTTGGAATAATTATCAACCCTTGAGAATCATATATATGTTAGATTTTCCCTCTATTTTATACCCTTTTTCTAGCAGGATTTCTTAAGAACATTTTTCTAGAATCCTTAATTTCATAGGTGGACCCTCTATTGAAAACCCAACTGTGGAATTAGTATCTTTCAACATAATAACCACTCCATGACATTCCCTTCACCAACCATATGAAGGTTCTATTTCTCATTTTTAATATACCTAAGAAAATAATGAGCAACTCATCATCTAGTGAAAGCTAAGAGAAATACATAACGCCACCATAACCTATATTCATAAGCTAATCTCGATCCTCATTTAAAAATATAAATAGTAAATTTATTAAACTACATAAATATATAATCTACCATAATTGTAAGTGTTTTTGTACCTTAAAAATATAAAACAATAAAGAAAAATTAACCTAATTTCAAAGAAAAATCAGCCAAAAAGGTGAATTACACAAAATGTTACAAAATAAAATATCAACCATTCTATGAGTATGTCATCAAATAGGTTTTCATTTTGTACTTAGTCAACCATTTTTACATGATGTCATCATAAATTATTCAACTCATCCTACTTCATCAACGATTTTGAGAAAAACATCATAATGCATTTGTTGAATTTTACACTATGTCAAATAGACATAAAAGCATTCTACATTAAGCATACAACTAGATTTTACTAACCATGGTCTAAATTATAGGCTGAAAAACCATCTATGAGGCCAATGACATTATACATGCACATGACCCTATAATTTCCTCATAAAATCACAAAATTTTTGGACCTAATTTCCAAAGGAACCCATTATTTCTCTCATTTATCCTTTTGATTTGATTACCTTTTGTGAAATTCTACTAGATTGATTCATCATGTCATCCATTTTTTTAATATAATATAAAACCATAAAACCTACCTCATCCAAGACACTGATCTATGCATTTACCTCTTTGTACCCTATCCACCTCCTATCTTTGTAACATAAATTATCATCCATAGCTATCAAAATATCAAAATTTTAAAATAAAAATAATCAAGAGAAATTACCTACCCATGTTTATTAGTTTGCAAATAGAATTTGTTTATTTTGAAAATATTATTAAATTTTCATTGAATATCATATTTTGGTCATATCTTTGGTTCCCTCACCTTCTTAGGTATTTATTCTTTATGTTTGTATTTATTTACAAATGTTTTATTTGAATTCTTTTTACTTTATTTCCAGTTATTTTTAACTATAATGGCTTGGAAGAAGGGAGGACTAAGGGAATTTTTGGTCCCCTTTAATTATTTGATTGCTTCAAGACAATTCTCAAAATTTCAAACTTTTACGATTATAAGCGAACCTATGAATATTTAATATTATTATATTTTGGATAAAAGGTAAAAAACTATATTATGAAAAATGAATACTCCACTTTTAATGAGAAAAATAGTGTTATTATTCATTTAATTTGATGTTAATACAAGAATGAAATATCCTCCCACATTGAATTTAGCTGCACTTATTTAATTTAATTTATTTTTAACAAAATAAGTCTATCACAAAATCCTCCAACTATGTATTATGCATATGAGTTTAAGTATTATCTAAAAATTAAATATTACTCATCTTTCAATGTAATATTTAAATCAAAATAATTTGATCCACCACCTATATGGATGTGTTATTTCTCATTTGCCATACATATAATATAATAAATAATAATTCATCATCTAGTGGCACCCAAGACAACTTAGTAGTGCAACCTCACCCAAAATGATCAACCCATCTCTATCCTAATCTGATAATCTAATAGCAAGGATGCATTTATAGTCCACCATAGTTAGGATCATCTTAGTACATGTAAAATATCAAACATCAAAGCATAGTTAGACTTGTCTTCTTATGAAAATTTTAATTTGTTTTGCATGTATTACTTTTATATTTTCCATTTTTTTAACTAAATTACTAATAGTTGTCAATATCCACCTTTTAATTTAAAATAATATGGAATTTTAAAATTGTCATCATAACCATGATTGGCATTTTTATAGGTTCTAAAACCTTATGAATCATATTTCAGTGAGATTTTACACTAATTTTATAACTTCTTTTGAAGTGGCTTTAAGAAAAATTATTATTAAATTGTTACATATCATATGTGTCCCCTGTATTTGAAATCCTAGTATAGCATTAACTTATTCCAATGAAATATTCAATTCATAATATTTCCATCCCCCATACATATGAAGGTATTAGTTCTCACTTGTGATAAATATAATAAAATAATAAACAACTTAGCATCTAGTGGCACCCAACACAACTCTAAAATGCCACCACACCGTAGATTGATCAAGTAATGTATATTATCATCTATATATCTAGCTAGTAAATCTAATAAAAAGGATACATCTATAATCCCCCAAATTTAGATTCATATTTAGACCTGACAAATGACAAACTATGAATCACAATCAATCTCATGTCTTTAAAAAATCAGTAAAAGAAAGTATATAAATTAATAATAATAATAATAATAATAATAATAATAATAATAATAATAATTATTATTATTATTATTATTATTATTATTATTATTATTATTATTATTATTATTATTATTATTATTATTATTATTATTAAGAGATTATGTCATTGTCCATATTTTAATTTTTTACTTTATTGATCATTTTGATATGATGTTATTAAAAATTATTCCAGTTATCCTACTTCATTGACCAATTTCACAAAATATCATCATCCATTTTGATAAAATTTCATCATTAATTTGGTGATATTTACATTACATCAACCATGTCTTGCTTATATTGATCAAATAACCCTAAAATTATTATATATTGGCCATATAACTAGATGTATTTCATTGTTATCTATATTTTAGGATATAAAATATCATCCTTAAGGTCAATGAAATTATAAAGGAACATGACTATATTGATCAGACCTAAAATCACTTAATTTTAGGATCCAATTTCCTAAATAAAACATTATTTACCTCATTTATCTCTTTTGTTTGATTTCATCTAAGGAAAATTATTCTAAACATATTCACCCCATCCTCCATTTTTATTAATCTAGCCTATATACCCATCTTAAAATTAAAATTCAAAACTTATCTCATCCAATATAATATCTTATGTGTTCATCTCTTTATTTCCTATCCATATCCTCTCTTTGAGCCATAAACAATCACACAAAACTCTTTAACTCTTAATACTTAAAAAACAATAAAGAGAATATACTTAGACCGTATTTATACCTTTGTAAATAAAAAAATAATAATTTAAAAAATATCTTCAAAAATTATCCTTAAAGTTCCATATTTTTGTCATATCATTGTTTCCCTCAACTTCTCAAGAATTGATTCCCTGTGTTGAAATTTTTAATTAATAGTTTTCTTTGTTTTTTTTAAAATTTAATCCCTAATATTTTTCCATATAATGGCTTAGAAAAATGGAATAAGGACATTGGGGGGGAGGGTGGTATCCTTCACCTATTTCATTACTTCAAGTGATTTATCAAAATATCTTCAATAAAAATCACTATGAGAAAATTGAAATCTTTCTAAATTATAATATCAAACCCTAATAAAATATATTATATTATTGCTAATTTTAAGATTAAAGGTGAATAATATATTATGAAAAAGGAATACTCCACTCTTAATAAAAAAAACTGTCATAATTAATCATTTAATATGATGGTAATAAAATACTTGAATACCCTACCATATTAAAATGTATATCATTGTTGAATATTGTTGCTAGTTGATAGCATAATTCTTCTTTCTTTTCTTATTCTATCTATTTTCTTCATATTTTTCATATTTTTGCTTCTTAGTTTTCATTTTGTGCATTACATTCTAAGGTTTTGGGGAATACAATCAAACCCTCATGATAATGTTGATCTCCTTCACATCTGCATCAATGTTTTCATAGTATTCATGACTTGAGATTGTTGTGTTTTCTTATGAGACATTATTTACTAGGCATTTAGATTAGTTATACTGATTTATTTACTTCCATTTTTACAAAGATTATGTTTTTATTGGATTTTATTCTCTACTCACATTTTATTTTTTATTCTTTTTCATTTTATGTTTCATTTGTCTCACATCTTATGTTTGAACTATATTTATATAATACACTTACATTTGATCTTTTTACTCTTTTTAGAAATTATTACACATTTTGTGTTTGTCTGATTTTTTATTTACTTGCTTTAAATTTATTTTTTAAAATTTGTCATTCAATTTTTTTTGCATACATTATCACATATTTTATTTAATAATGAAAAATAATGGACACTAACATAAAACCATGATATGAAGTTATATCTAATCAACACCAGCATATACATGTAGAGAAAAATATGGAATTAGTGCCACACACACACACACATTTGTGTGTGTGTGTGTGAACAATGTTTTTTAAAATATATAAAAATTTATAAATCAAGAACCTAAAGATAAAAATAATCATAATACATATTTGGGAGAGGGGATATACTATGTTTTAGACCATATTCTCTAAGTGATCTAGATAATGATTCATTCTTAGAGTTTAGTCCTTAGGCCTCTTCCTATTTTATGACCAACTAGCTTTGTGAGTGTACCACCTAAGCTAATAGACCAAGCTCTCTCACTATGTTTTCTAGATTAGTTTCATGATGAATTTGGTACTTCCTACATAGAAATATGTGTTCATTTAACACATAATACAATAGTGAAATGTATCTTCCCATGTGTACTACATATGACATTGATTAACTTTGGTCCTATCCCGTATGTTGTAGTACCTATTCCACATCTCTAATCAGCTTAAATATTAAAATATAGCCTAACACAGATGGTGAAACTAGATTTGACATAATTTAATTCTCATGTTGAGGAAGCATTCCATCTAGTATCTCATGACATGTGGCCTTAGTCACTAATCAATACCTCATCATTTCATCTCCAAAATTCCACAAAATCAAATATTAATAAATCAAGATATCAAAATCTATTAGTTTTTATCATAGACTTTATTATTAATATCTATAGGTATGTAAATTATAATGATACAATCATTTAAAAATTATACATGGATGTGTGTGTCCTAAAGGATGATATCCTTATCATTCCCAGTATAATATACATCATTGTTATCATAATCATACACATATATAATTATTTAGTGTGAAAAAAAAGTACCATTTATCTCTTTCTCTAGACCACCATCACTAGTGGTCCCCATTAAAATTTTCTCCATTAATTTCATCTATTTATTATATCACTAGTGGTACTACATGATATTGCATGTATATCATCAACATTTTATACTACTATCACATGTACTCATTAATTTTGACTTCTCCTTCAAGGCTGAGTGTGAGAGGGTCTAAAAACTAGGAGTTGTACTTATTCACCTTAACCTATTAAACCTCCTACCCCACTCAAATTACTTTTCTTATATGGATTAAAGGCCAAAAATGTTTTTAGGTGTGGTAATTAAAATTTTCATGGTACATTATCTCAAATATGTGGATCTATCCAATAGATGAAATTTGTTAACATCTCAGTCACTTTCTAAGATGACATTATAGATGGACATGGTAACCATATAACCACAGTACCCATGTACAAAGTATGTGTGACTATAGATACTAAATCTGAGTGATATAGCACCTTAGTCTTATAAAATTTATAAATACCTATAATAGTTGTACCCTTCATATCTAATACCTTCCTATTTTTGAATGGCTCATGTCTGCTATCAATTTGTTCCAAATTTCTTATCTCCTAGTCTGAACATATTTTATTCTCTTGACCAAGCATTCTATACTATGAAAAAATGGTCTAAGCATGATCACTATCCTTATCTACTAGTTTTGGATTTGTACCTATTTTTAAGCTTGTTAGACACTTGATTTGTAGACAGATGCATATGTTGACATAGTTGTCCCTTTTCTAACTAAGTTTACAATGCCTGAAAGTCATCTTGTTTTAAAATGTAACATATCCTTATGGTTAGCCTAAGTGATTTAATGAAATATATTCTCAAAATATATTGGTATATATATAAAATTAATCCTCATCATACCTCACCTAGAAAATATTAGAAACTCACAAAGAAACCTACCAAAAAGTACTCAATCGAGCATTAAATTGATAAAAATCTTCCATAGTCATCCCTATTTCTATATCAATCATAGGATCAAGAGACACATGGGGATGTGTATGAGGATCATAAGAGGAGGAGGCAATCTTGATGGTGGTCTCGACAAGATGATAGTGGGGAATTTTATTCACAATCCCACTATTGATTGAAAGGATGTTGAGAGAGATGTATATAAATATGTATCTAGGGACAATCCAATTATTGAGTGAATCTACATATTATGTTCTTGTATTATCATGTTAAGAAAAATATTTATATATATTTACTTTTATGTGTACGTTCATATATTATGCTTATTTGAAAGGGATTTTGAATAAGTTTTAAGCATTTGTTGATTTTAACAAATGGAATCATGTGAAGGAATTACTACTTAGTATTTTGTTATATTTTTTGGTTCTATTTTATAATAAAAAAAGTGATAATGATATATTATATTAATTTATGAGAAGTGTAAAATTGAATTAACTAAGAATCACAGAATAAACTGACCATCTTGACATAAATTAAAACTATGCATCATATTAATAATGTTTTTAAATAGCTTGTTATACTTAACTTATGGCTTTGGATTCCTAGTTTTGTCACTGAAACTTCATCACAAATATTTGGTAATGTTATTTTTGGCCCTATTTCACTTTAATTTACTTTAGTATTTAATATGGACCAATTTCACAACTTCCCTCTACCCTAAGCACCTATATGGACCTACTATTTTCTAAATTATTATCTTAAACCTACATAAGTGTTATAAACCATTAAAATTCCCCTAAGAATATCTATAAATATCCTTAGACCCAAAATTCACATGTTTCCCTTCAGGACAAAAATGTCGAAAACATGACAATAGTGTAAAATGTTTTGGTCCCCTATGGGATAGTTTTGTCCTTAGACCTTCTAAAACCCACTTTTAAAATTTTAACCTTGCCTTATAGGTTTTTCGATATTTTTAGGATCATAATCATGATTCTTTCCTCTTTTGAATTTATATAAATTCACACTTAAGTCATATATTTTACCACCTATAAATTTCAATATAGAGGCATAATTACATTATTTCACATTATGAAAAGTTTACCTATTCATCCCAATTCTAATTCTAATATTTTAAAGTATCCTTGAACTAATTCAAGACCCTATTTTATCCAATCCAAATAAAATAATGATAAATTATTTACTACATTTTTATATGTACTCATATATTAAAAGTATCATAATTCTACAAATCACTCCAAGTGGGAGAAATGCATGGGCTTGATTTCCCTCTTGGTAGTATTGGATATGTAGTAAATGTTCACTCATTGTGGGGGTGATTTGGGAAAAATCACCCTACTACTCCCCCTTTTAATATTTGAATGTTTTCAATGAATTTCAAGCCCTAATAGGATTTGAATTTTGAATAAGTAATTTGTAGGTCTTTTTCATGCATCTAAAGGTAAAATATTCCCACAAAGTCATGATTTAAGTTATCACACATAATCATAACATGAATTACTTTATTTTTAGTAGAGGACAAGATCATCCAACTAAGGACTATATTATTAGTTGATATTATTTCATTCTGTATCATCATGTCTTTTACTAGTTTTAGTCTTAGTACACTTGAATAATTAGTCCTTATCGTTCAGTTCCAACCATCTATCATTTTACTATGTAGTTATATCTCAAATAATAAAAAACTAAATTTTCCATTTTGGTCATATATAATCATATTTCATTCAATTAAACTTTTTGAAATTGAATATTTTGATTTCATTTTGCTTGTCAGAGGTTTATTTACAACATCTGCTATATTATATGTGTTTATCCAAATTAGGATTAACAGACCACATTAATTCAAACTCTATTAAAACAAATATATAAACACATTTTTATTATTTTCCTATGATATTTTTGGTTTATATTATTGATTTTATTTTGATATCTTTGTAGCATTCATTACATGTTCATGTATTTGATATAAAGTTTGATGTTTTTACTTTGCTACCCATGTATGTGTAATTCGAGATGTACTTTTATCATGGAACACAATGCCCTTCATTTCTTTTCTATTTATTTCAAATGTTAATAAACCTCCTTAAAAATTAAAATATAAACATGTGTTATCCTTTTTCACTATTGCATTCATTTTATGTAACCGTAGCTTTCAAAAAATTACATTTCCTTATGAAGTAGTATAATGTACAATCAATTATGTATATATTATCTTGATTAATAAAGTGATAGGTTTAAAAATGTCCCATATAAATCCTTGTGTACACTACAAATACTTTTCAATGCATCCCACACTTTGAAGAAATGTTGATGTGCATGTATTATATTGTTGCATATTATCTATAATAATATATTCTATGTGCTTATTGTTGACTAAATCTTAAATGAGAATTAGTACCTTCTCAAGAATATTTTTAGATAAATTTAACTTAATATAAAAATATATAGGAGAAGTTGAAGAAATGGATTACTTGTCTTGTTATTTGATTTCATATATGTAATAATACATTTATCTAAAACTCATGTAATAATTTCTTGAAATTCATAAAAATCATTATCTCGATGTCCATTAATATTATGATAATTAAAAAATGGAATGCCTTTTACATAATAAATATAGTGAGGAGGATGATATTAATTAGGAGGGAGACTGATTAACTTTTCATCCAATAATTTCCATAAAATATGTGGTCAATCTCTGTATTCATCAAACTTAAGTAGCTACATTTTAATAAATGTATATTTATTTGCATCAAGTCATGATTTTTTAAATTTTTATTTACCTTTATTATGTACCTTTACTTTCCCTTATTTTATTTTAATAATTTTTATTTATTCATACATATCATGAGAGACTTTAATTTGACACTTTATTTCAAATGTTACATATGATTCATTTCTTTTATTGGAAAACTCCTTCTATGAATATGGCCTTGATGCATTTGAATAAGTAACATTATGTGTTAAATAATTTATATCAAATTTATATTTAAACACGTCTATGTATATCTCAAAATATTTTTGATGTTTGTGCATGGGCCTTTCTTACAATGGAGACAAAATACCCCTATTAAAGATGAATTTCTTTTCTAAATATGAGGTTTGATAAGTTAAAGAATTTAATTTAGTATTGAATCATAAAATTTAATCCTAAATAATCTCATCATGACCTGTCTGAAATAAAATTAAAATTTCCAATGTGAAATTAGGCATCGTGTGTTTTTGATAATTTGATAAGAATACATTTTCTAAAATTTTCAAGTTAGGTAAGGAGCCACTAGGTAGAGCTATAATACTAATTTTATGCATCTCTTATGAGACTTGTATGAATATATTTTAATATAATCCATCCATAATTACCCCATTATATTAAATAAAATTTATATTTATTTAAATGAATACAAGGATCTCTTTGACCATCAAACAATAGGAGTATAGACAAAACAAAATCCTTTGGATATGGATATTCATATACAACTCAAGTAATGGGGTGTACTAAAATAAAATTATCTAGTTTTAAAAGTGAGATCAAATATATGTCATTGGATATCACCAATATCATGCATCATTAACATAATATGACTAGTAGGAGTATTAGTGGTTTAAAAAAAAACATTCATGGGTTGTAATTTACTATCTACTTTGAACATTATTATGAATGGATCATGATTAGTCTCATTATATTTCTTAAGATTAAATCATAAGTCAAAATCAATACATAATTTAGAATCATTGCATATCTTAATATATAAGCATTACATTTCATTGTTTAGAATAATTTCATATCATAGTATTTTCATCACATTAACTTTGTATAGAATTAAGGACATCACATTTCATATCATTAGTTTAGAATCATGAGAATCACATTATATGGATATAGCATGAATGACTTCAGAATATTTTATTAAATTTAAATTACCACAACTTTGTCCATCTAAATCAATAATATATTATTTTGAATATAATTCATCACATTAGTTTGTATCTTTTGACATTTTAAGTGAAAGGGATGTGGTATCATGAGATTTTACCATAGTATTTGTCATTTCCAGCAAAGGAGAAATATTATCACAATACTACATTTCATTAACCATGAATAAATTGGGATGGGGAATATCATATTCACTTACATCATCTACCTTTTATAAATAAATAGAGGTAATATGACACTCATTTATATTATTTTCCATTTCTATGAAAGGGCCATGATTTTGTAACTTATATTGATTAATTCAATGTAGTGAGTTTCAAGTTTAAGAGGTAAAAAAGGTGTGATAGAGTTTTATTATATACATTTGGATCCTTATGAGAGATTAAAGGAAAGAATAAATTCATTATCATTATGTTATTTTTATTTTTATTTATGAAAAAAGGAATAGATAAATTGGCTTTTTAATTCTAAATAGTGTGCTCATTTTCCTCTTTGCTATATTCTTCACTATTTTACCAAATATTTTGAATATAGGTATCATACTCATAATCATAATCATATCTGTAAATATAATATTCTAAATTTATATAAGAAGCATTAGTAATTTTATAATTATGATCATTAGTCCATTCATTATTATAAGAATAAGGTATAACATTATTAGATAAGAGGAGATCCAAATGATTGATCCCATTAGGGGTTTCATATTTAGAATCCATTTCACATTTTTTGACTCAAAATAAAGAAAATATGGTTTAAAATAATCCTACTTAAAACAAAAACACAATCATGCCAAGAAATAAAGGCTACCAATCATGTGTCTAAGAAGGTATATTTGATTTGTATGCTCTTAAATATACTGATCTTAGTCATAAATAGTGAACAAGGCTCAAAGAGGAACCAACTATAGAGGATTAAAGTTTCCCATAACTACATTATACATTGAATTCCAACTTACACATGTCTTGTAAAAACTTGTGGGTTTGACTTTATGATAGTTGTAAAATAATATCATCTCATAAAAAATAAACAATACATGATATGAATGAAAATACTATCAAAGTAGTTACAAAAAATGTGTGTGTGTGTGTGTGTGTGTGTGTGTGTGTGTGTGTGTGTGTGTGTGTGTGTGTGTGTGTGTGTGTGTGTGTGTGTGTGTGTGTGTGTGTGTGTGTGTGTGTGTGTGTGTGTGTGTGTGTGTGTGTGTGTGTGTGTGTGTGCACACGTGCGCATGTGCATGTGTGTGTGTGTGTGCATGTGCATGCATGTGTGTGTGTGTGCATGTGCGTGCGTGCGTGTGTGCGTGCGTGCGTGCGTGTGTGTGTGTGTGTGTGTGTGTGTGTGTGTGTGTGTGTGTGTGTGTGTGTGTGTGTGTGTGTGTGTGTGTGTGTGTGTGTGTGTGTGTGTGTGTGTGTGTGTGTGTGTGTGTGTGAAAATAATAGGAGGAACATGATGCACAACATAACTACTCCACCTATATATCCTCTTCCTCTTTATTCCTAGAGGGTACCCTCTACCATAACATGAATTAAGATGGGCCGCCTAGTGCCATCCACTATTGTGTATATAATTCAGTACTCATAACATCATCTAATTTAGGAATATGAATAATAGGATAAACCTCAATAAATGTAATATGTGCCAAATTGGTTGCATTAGGTCTACCTCAGTACCATCATGCCTTAGAGGTCTGACAAATCAGATATGTTGTAATCGGTCATTCAAATTTTCACTACCCATTTGATAAATTTTCATTTTTAGGCCTCTTTGATGTAGTATTAAAATCCACATCCCAATGGATAATTAAACACTAGAAGTGAGTTCACATGGAATGGATTTTGAATACAACATCCATGGGCTTAATCTAAAATTAATGTACTTGAATAAATTATTAATATTTTTTAAAAATATTTGTTTTAATTAATGTCATAAACGAAAACATTTGGAATATCTATTTTTGATTCATTAAGTAAATTAGTTATTTTTTAATTAATTATATATTTCAAATACACAATCATAAGTACATGTAATGTTGTAAATTTCCTAAATAATAATATCAATGATGGAAAAATTCTAACTCTAAGTTGACTTAGTTCAAAATATGACTTTTTGACATCCCTTGTGGGAAAAGGTATTGTATAAAAGATAAAATATAGATATTTTTTTATTGGTTATCCTTTATTTCTAGCTCTTTGAGAAGAACTTGCTACATATTTATGTGTCCTATTTATTTTTTTAGATTTGAGAAATGGAATGAAAGTAAGTGGGCGAGATCATTTTTGGGATTTGTGGATTTTTATTTTATTTATTATATTTTCTATATTTATATTCATATATATACAATCCATTAAAATCATGAACCTTTATAGCTTGTGTGCAACTCATGGTCTTTCAGGACTTTTTGTTATAAACCCCATGTATGTAATATTTACCAAGTGTACCCAATACAAGTCTTGAGGAGATTTTTTATCTTTTGGGAAAACCTTTTGTTCTAGTAACATTTATTGACCCTATGTTCAATTTTGTGTGAGAGGAATAATTTATAGTGCTTTCATTTATTTCCAAGTCTTTTCAATGGTATTCTGCATTCATTCCACCATGGGTTTTGCTCCTTCACCTCCATTATCCTCTAGTATTCTTCCATTTTCAATGTCCACCATTTCTTATTTTTGTTTCCTTTATTTAATTTCCCTTAAAAATTACATAAAAAGATAAAAATACACATATTATATGCGGGAGCTGCCCCTCTCAAATGCAAAGGAAAATCACTATCTCATTTTTTTTTTCTCACATTGTTGTTAAAATTGTGTCACTTCCTATTGGGTGAGTCATAAAAATAAAGAGACCAAAATTTCTACAAAACATTTTTGGTGACTCCACATCAGATCAAAAGATGCCTTTGATTTATAAAAAATTGAAGGGAAACTTCCCCTTGAAAAATAAGATTAGAGACTGTGTTAAAATGATAACTAGAAATGATGGAATGCATCCCATGCTTTTACTTTTTTTTGTTTTTTATCATATTCCATGGTCTTATTTTGGTTTTAAGCATGAATAAATTATATCTAAAACAAAAATTTGCATACCTTGGAAATATTGGGTGGAAAAAATAAGAAGAAACAAACAAAAACATGTTTTAAAATACCTTGAATTAGGGGCTAATTGGATTTTTTAAAGTGATGATACAGTGAAAAATGTTTTCCTCTTCATATTTTCATTTAAAGAAAATATAATTCATGAAATTTTTGATGATACAAAAAGAGCATATTTTTAAAAATAATTCTATGTAGATGTACAAATTAATAAAAAAGTTTTCTACCTAATTCAAAATTCAGCCTAAGAGGAAGAAGTCACAGATGAATGCATTCAATAATAAGATTATGCATCTTTTCAAGAGCATGACATGAGTCATGAAAGTAGTGGGATTCATGCTTCATATTGATGAATAATAAGAATGTGATCATGTTACGCACAAGCACATAACATATTTTGAATAATAAACAAAGAAAAGTAGGAAGAAGTTTATGGTCATGTTGAGCACCATGAGGGTTTTGTCCCAAGCTTGCCTTAGGAGGCATCTACACAAGATTTGGTTCATCCATTCATGGTTGAAGAACCACAAGAATGGATAAAATTTGAAGATGTTGGAGGTATGTATTATGTTATTTGTGTTTCAAGTTTTAAATAAAACATAACCCTTGATTTCATGATAAAAATGTGAGTTTCATATTTCCTTTTTTAAATACAAGTAGAATTTACATCATGGTTGTTGATGGCCAAGTTTTTTAATCCGTATTTGTTTTTCTATGCATTTCTCATGTCCTTCCCATGGCTATAATTAAAATAACTTCGTTTTCTTTACTCACATCTTTGAAATTTTTTTCCTCGTCTTTCTAGATTTTGTCTCACAAAGGCTCGTATTTTTCCCAACCTATGAATAGTCATGTTGTCACACCTTTTCCTTTGTAAATAGTTTAATTTTCTACACAATTTTGGATTTTGATTTTTCCTTTCATTTTTCTATTGTGTTTATGTGTTTCTTTCCAATAAAAATAGCTTGTCCGCTATTGTGTTTTCCCCTTCTCCCTTTGTTTTTCTCTTGCACCTACAAGTGTCTAGTTGGTTATGCTCTTTGCCAAACGACCTACTATTTTGGTCAAATGGTAGAAATTATATTTGATGCATAATTTATTTGGAGCTCTACATTTTTGTGTGCATTATCTCTATAATTATTAGTTGAGTTACATGCGATTTTGTTGGTTGTATTCTGCCCAACAAAATTTCTATTTTGGAACTCAATGGGAAAGAAGCTTGCTTTTTTATGCTCGAGTATGAAATTTTTGAATGATTCAAAGAAACTATATTGACGAGTTATATTATAATAATTACGTATGCTTTACGCTTAATATAATAAAAGTATTGA
The DNA here is from genome assembly GCA_037957365.1 of Torreya grandis. Lineage (NCBI taxonomy): Eukaryota > Viridiplantae > Streptophyta > Pinopsida > Cupressales > Taxaceae > Torreya > Torreya grandis. The sequence goes on along the minus strand of JARHVA010007733.1, from coordinate 164,818 downwards.
GTCAAATGTTGAAGGATTGAAGCATTAGAATTGGAATGAAGTTGGTCAATAGCAAGAAATATGTGTGGTTATTATTTTTGTATATAACGCAAAATTTGGAGTGGTTATTTTCCACTTTAGTTCAATATGAAAGTGGTGGAAGTGAATATGTCCTACATTATTTGACACTTCATAACTTAAAGAGTCTCATATTTCATGGGCAAAATGAGTTCTTATGGCTTTTGGATTGCTATGAGTCTTTGGTAATTGATAATTGTAGGTGAGAAGATATATATATATATATATATATATATATATATGCTTACGCTTTAGGATATCAAGGGTAAATGCATGTATTCTCAACAAAGGATGGAGTAAATGTTTGGCTTGGTATCCTCTTTCTACTTGTGGTTTTGAAAAGAAAGCTGAGGTAATATCTATGTTTGAGTTTTTCTACAAGTGTAGTTTTCACCCACATATTATTTTGGTTCATTGGCTTTCAACTCAGTTAGAAAACCAGGCACCAAGAAAAAACATAAAAAAAGCCACCAATTCGACCACTATAATATCATTGTCTAGTCAATATAACTTTATATACATGTCAAAATATTCAGATGATTAGTTATCTTTAGTGTTTATTCCAAATAAAATCTTCAACTAATAAATTTGTTCATGAAAACGTGGGATTTCTCTGGCTACGATCTTACTCATGTCTTTAACATTATAATATGAGAATAATTTCAATGCTATTCTTAAGAATCTCGTGTCATTACATTATGATGATGAATGTGATATGATGATGGAGTAAAATAACATTCTACGTGATGTTTTATCAAATTCCATAAAATAAGTACTTTGGACCATCTACTTTGAATTTCCATTCTCAGTTGACGGTGCTTTAAAATTTGATATCTTCACAAACAAAATACTAAATGGCTTCAAGATTCTTCACAAACAAAATACTAAATGGATTCAAGATTTTGAACAGTAGAAATCTATCATTTTTTAGATGTAAATAGGCCCCATATTTTGGATTTGCATAATAGTGAATGTCTAAATTACTTAACATGTTCTCACCAGAAGGATGGTATAGCTGAACCTAGAATTGCTGTTTGGAAAAGACATTATTTTCATAAAATAAACCTTGAAGTAATAATGGATGCCTACTTTGGAGGTTTGAATAACATACAAGCTATTAATTTGCCATAGAATTTTAATGTGGTATTACGATTGACAAATTTTTCATGTCGTTGTGTTTCTGCTTATAAACATTGTTTGGAAGTTGATAGAGAAAACACAAACGTTTTTGGCGTGTGTAAAGACTGTTGCAATCCAGTTCCTCCCTTTGAAATAGAAAAGTTTAATCATTGCGTGGTCACATTGAGAGTCTTCATAAGATGGTCTTGTTGCCCTACAATCTGTCCTCCTTATTGAAACACTTGGAAATTTTCCTGCAGGTTTGCAATGTAAGGCATGAAATTTGAACCATTGTATGATTTTTTTAATATATTGATCATATTTACTACATAATAAGATGGCTAGAATCAGGGTGCTAAGATGTCCTATAAAAAAGTGTTGGAAATTCGAAATAGTATCAGTCATGTAAATAATGGTTTTTTATGCTTCACGAGAAGTGGATGAATAGGGAACCAAACCATAGTCACTAACATCAACATATATTTGAGAAATTTTGTCCAATAATTCGGATGCATCCACTTCACTTATCAATGGCACATCCTCGAGCAGTTATGAATTTTTTCGTCTAGCCCGCCTTCCAGGTCTAGTATCATTTGTACAATTGTTGGAGCTTGTTTCTCACGCAGTGCAACATTCTAGAGCAAATAGCGATTCAGTATCTCGTCCATATCAATTCATGGAGGATCAGACCATTGGAGAGTTAGATGAGAATAATGAGACTTGAAAGCAGCTTCATATGATTAGAGTGAATTTTTTTCAGCTTTCCCATATGTTAGGTCAAACTGCACAGAATGTTATGGTTGTACAGGCTCTGACTAGCCGAGAATCTTAGGGGAAGTATGAATTTCAATAGAACTGGAGCCTTCATCTTTGACAGAGCAAGTGAAATCACAGAGCAGTAAGAATCAGTTGGGTAGGAAGGTATTGATTTTACCTGTACCATCATGGTTCTTGGGAAGACGAGCAGGAGAACACATTCCTTTGAGACATTTTGTCAAACAGCTCAAATTAGCCCAAAGGCAGCAAACTGTGCGCATCGCATAATGGGGTGATTTTTAGGTCTTTGGGCTTGACGCACCCGAGACGATTGGTCAGCCAGGCCACGAAAGCATGCATTTCCTGAAGATGTGAGAAGAAATTAAGAGGTGAAGAACTTGCACAATTACCACTCTAATTGCATTGTTGAATTTTCTTGGCAGCGTTGGCAGTATTGAGAGATGTGTGATTAAAAAAAATTCTCCAAACTCCTGAAACATTATGAATATTATCTTAATCACACTTGTGCTTATTTGAATCCCTCAATGTTTTACTGGTATTTTTGTACACTAGAGGCCAAGAATGACCCGTGAGGCCAGAGAAGATATTTCGTGAACCCACTTCATAAAGGGAATGCCGAGGTCAGGGCCAAAGTATACATAGATAATAGGCTTGAACATTGTTGTTGCATGTTGCACAGTTGGTTATCCTGAAAATGATCTAAGCTCAACTAAGACTCTTTTCAAAGGTTACCAATTAAATCCACCTATGTTTGTAAGCACAAAGGAATTTGTCTTATTTACCCTTCCAAACATCTCAAAATGTTAAGGATTGTCGATGTAGACTTCTAAATTAAAATTTTCATTATTTTGACAGTGTCTCAGACATCTAGAATCCATCTTGGCTCCTTTTTGAAGAATAATAAAGATATTTATGTAAACATCCACATGGTAAATAGTACCGATCCCTTATAATGCAAAATAGACCAGAAGCTCTTGTCATACTTTCTAAAGCAAATAGGTTAATAGGGAGAATTTACAAGGCAAATATCAAGATCAGAAGCATGTGTTCATTCCCATAAAATTAGGATAGTTTAACTAGCTTTTAGTTAGATAGATCAAGACATGAGAACATATGTTACAAGGAGTCTCAGTAGGTACGATCTAATTCAGAAATGCAGATTTATTTCCATATGATTGGGATAGGAAAACTAGTTTCCAATTGGTTGGATCACGATTTGTGAGTGTGATTCACATTTACAAGTTGGATGAGGCATAAGTCATTATGGATTTATGGAGTTCTCATGAATTTTTTCAAAAAATGCAGTCCCACAGTCAAAACCAATTATTGTAGGGAAAACTGATCACCCAAATTTTCACTAACCATTTGATCAATTTTCATCATTTAATCCTTTGTAATGCAATATTTGACTCCACATCCCAATGGAAAAGGCAACACTATAAGAGTTCACACGGAATATATTTTTAAAATGATATTCGTTGGCTTAAGATAGAATTAATGGAATTAATTAAATTACCAATTCTTTTTTATAGATGATGACTTTTGATTAGAGCGTGAACCAGTTTAGGACACAATGGCCACCACCGGCCTCGAGAATACCAATGGCTATTAACAACCCCAAGAATACAACCAATAGCCACAACCAGCCTCATATGCCTTTCTATAGATTTGAACCTGGATGGGGCTCGAAACAACCAATCCACTTAACTAACTCACCCACATCTCATTGGCTAAAATTTTGGGTAAAGACATTTTTATAACCGGAATGCCCAAACCAGCTATGTATAGTATTCTTAGCCAAGAGAAGTGGACTTGACTTATTGTATTGAACACAAGTTTCAAGCCACATGATGACTCCTATCTCATTGAACATTGTGTTGGTAGTCCATTACATCGAATACTTTTCATGAATAACCCATTGTAACTTGTTTGGAAACAAGGCTAGAGAGTGGTCAACCCATGGAATGGACCTTGAGACCTCTCACTTCTAACACTCAACTCACTTACCACTAGGCTATCATCATTGGATAATTAAATTACTAATTCCTTTTATAATTAATTAATTTTAATTAAATTCATAAAATCATACCTTTGGAATAATTATGTTTTGAAGTCATTGAGTAAAGTAATTATTTTTCAAATTAGTTAATTTTTATTAAATGTGCAAGCACAAGTATGTGTAATGTTGTAAAATGCCAAAATAATAAAATCAAACATGGGAAAATTCTAGCTCTAGGTTGACTTAGTCCAAAAGATGACTTTTCAACTTCCATTGTGGGAAAAGGTATTGTACAAAATAGAAAATGCAAGCAAGCAAGTGAAATCCTTCTTTGTATTTATCAATTTTTTTTTTTTTTTATGAATTTAAATTTTTTTATCATAGATAGAAAATCCATTAAGAATTTAGAATTTTCATGGTTGCGTTCAACTCGTGGCATTGCTAGACTTTGTGTTGCAAACCCTGTGTATGAGTTTTGTACCAAGTGTACCCAATCCCAATTTTGAGGATAATATATGCTTTCAAGTAAGATTTTATTCCAATTACATATTATAATCCTATGTCCATTTTTGTGTGATATGAAAAACATTAAGTGATTTCATTTATTTCCATGTTATTTCAATGGTTTCTTACATTCATCATATCATGGGTTTCTCCCCTTCACCTCCATTATCCTCGATTCTTCTTCTATTTTCATCTTCCACCATTTCATTATTTTTTTATTATACTTTCTAGTAAAAAAGTAAACATAAACCCAAAAATAAACATATCCTACAAGGTATTTTCTCCTCTCAAACTTATAGGAAAATCACCATGTCAATGGTGATTTCTCTCACTTTTTGTAAATTTGTGTCACTTCCTGTTTGGCAAAAAATAAACACAAATTTATTTAAACAAAATCCATATAATTGGTGTTGTGGACACCTCCTAATTGATCCCAAACTATTGTGTAACATACTCAAACTGAAATCATTGATAGGCATATATCTAGCGATCATAAAACTAACAACTCACATGAATACTCAATTGTAATATATCCTCAAGACACCCTAAAAACCTTGTGTAGGGTCTACACATAATAGAATATACTACCATATGAACAAAATTAGGAGATTCTCCATTATACCACTCTTGAGAACACATGTAGTACTAACCCATCTCTTTAAAAAATTTGTTTTGGATGTGCCCACCCACCATTAGGCATACCCATAGGTCGTATAATATAAATATGATTATAAAACCAAAAATGTAATAATGTCATCAAGTATATCCCACCATCAAAATTCTCTCTTTTAAACTAGTTTAAATATTTATACAAGTGAGCTAACATTATCCATCCCCACGAATACATGGTATTGTGCTCCTCCATATCCTGAACAAAATAATGCATCATGTATGAAATGGATACATTTGATGTAGGTTTTATGCACACCAATGAAATATTATGAGGATACCTATAACATATTAGCATTGATGAAAATATTCACTCCATGGAATGAGTTGTGGGTATTGGTTTTGTAAATAACCATGTGCTGGAATAATGGTGAGAGGAGTGGATGTTTACCTTGAATGATTTGGATATGACTTAAATCTAAAAATATACATAAGGTGGATGGGTTGATCTAATCCAAAGTGGGTTTGATAATGTTTTAAAAAGATGGAAATATAAGGCATAAAATAAAGGTATCTATGAATCAATAAACAATAAACCCTTCCAATCCAACTTTATCTATCTTAGGCTAAGAAAATGTCCAAGAACTAGTACCTATTACAAATTGACATCAGAGAAATAGACATGAATGTACAATTAATTTTCAAAGGAAATAATTTAAATATAATCAATAATAATAATTAGAGATATGTTTAGAACTAAAATTTATAGCATATCCCTCCCTCTAACTAGTAATAAGCATGATCAAAAATAAATTATCATTTAAATTCATTATTTGATCAATTTAAATAACTGTAGAACAAACAGTCACACGTCCTATTCTAGTTATATTAACTTAATGGAAATTTCTAGTACGACACAAAAAAGTAGAAGAGACAACACTTAAACACAAATTTATAGAATAGTCCAAGAATTTTCTTACTTGTATTAATCATGAAATTCTCCTCCTCTTAGAGTGAGGGAATAAACACATATATATAGCTTGGGATGGGATGCCTCATCCTTAACTATCAGTCTAATTTTATAGTGTCTAAATTAGGATTGTATGTCAAAAAACATGCAACATATTCATGAATATAATTTAATTAAATATAATACAAATTTAGGCACAAAACACCTTTTCCACATAAAATAAGCCACAACCATTAACAAAAATAGATTGAATCCTCAAACAAAGTATCAGTTATAACTACCAGTTGAATTTTATCTCAAAAATATAAAGTGTCCTTGTGGAATCTCCTATTGAGTTATCATGTATAGCCATTGTCACTAGATTTTGAATTCAAGTGATGACAATTGTAGAAGGTGATAGTAGAGGAACTATGTTTTACAAGGTGACAATCACTACTCCTATAATAGTATACACTTTAGTATATAGAGGAACCATAGGTGAAGGTGTCAAAAGTTGAGCCTAAGTTTTAAATTCTCCTGATGAAGTGACCAAATAACATTTTCCCTATAATCATCTATACTTATCTATGTGTGCATCAAATTCGATCCCAATAGTTTCAAAATCAATTATAGACCTTTTAAATAATATTGGATTTTTTTCAATTTTTTTTTGTGTATGGCCATAGAATATCTAAAAGTAAAATTGAGTGTCATCATTTGGGAAACCTTGTCTCTAGTAAATGTAATCAATTGTATCACTTGTTCATTTATTCTGTAGGTGGTATTTTACACTTCTTCCTAAAAAATATTAGCTTCCACCTATAGTAAATTTTCAAAAAAAGGACCTAGTGATTATTTCACCCTATGGTGTATGCAAACTTGTGATCCTTATATCTCCAAGGTCTTGATTAGTCCTATGTTCATTTTCTTCAAACTAATGAATCAACCCTTGCATTTCTTGGTACCATTCTACCAAATAGGCTTGTTTGGTACTTATATAGTTCTATGTCAAAGTTATATTAGGGTATAATATCAAATTCAAGTTTGAATCTATTTTATTTATTGTTACCTTGCTTATAAAGTTCAACTTGGCATCCTAATTTTTTATTTCTCAATGAAACATAATAGAATCTCCACATAGTGGTTGAGATTGTGCTCTTGCTGATTTTATTTTTCTCAAGATGTGGTAAAAATTCCTAGCATAACTCGACACATTATCAATTATATCCTTTAAACCCTAAAACACATTTTTCTCCTCTAGACACTTATTATACTATTGAAATCCCCTAAAGATCTAATTTTAAACTCCCCTAGTAGTATCAACCACTGTGAGGTGGTCTTAATCAAATTTATCCAAGACTCTAGGATTTATTTTCCTCTTCTTGGTTAAAAATAATAATTCTTCCTATTTATCAAGCTTAATAGGCTTAATAGCCACCATAACTATCCTCTTCCTCACTCCTTTTAGTGTATTAGTGACTATATCAAACTGCAAAGAAAAAATATGTTACTAAGTGATAATTAGGTCATGCTTTATACATTCGTCTTTATCTAATTGTTGTATCCATATGAGTACCATCATAGTTTACTTAGTAGTTTAGATTGGAGATGATGAAGTATAAGGTGAAGGATCTCCTGAGGGTCTCATTGCTAAATATGGATGAGTATCCATGAAGGATTAAGTGGTGGATATGGGTGGTTCATGCAAATCAAGCAAATACTTTCTCCAACCTATACTTTTTAATGGATTCTTAATAGTATACTTATTTATGTCTAGGGTCTTATAAATAGATACTACATATGACTTTGTTTATGTAGAATGAGCTAAAGGCATCCCTAGTTGATTTGATGGCCTTATTGGTATTGAGTGGGTGGTGAAAATAACTTTTGATATTAAATCATAAAATTTTACACAAGTGCACATGGACCTTGGGTCAGTGTAAGAAAGCCATGGATGAATTAATGCATATTAGGTGAATGAAAATTGTCTATAATAATATTTTATGAATTAAATGTTAGAAGAATGTAAATAATACAAAACATAACTTGCCTTTGTTATAAGATTATCAATTGAAACATTTTCTCATAGATATTCTATAGTAGAATCATCTGAATTTTGAATTATAATTGGTTCTACAATTGTAGAATCTTTTGTAATATAAATTCCCATGGGACTAGTATAAATTAATTTAGACATAATATCAGTAGAATGGGATTCCTTGGGACTGTCTTCCCTAGTAGGTTCTAAAGTAATGGTAGGCCATGCTTGTGACTTATAGTGCTTGTGATTCTTAAATGTCTAGAAGGGGAAATGAAGGGCTAAAATGATTATCCTTGGTATAATCTTGCATCAAATATTATCTATGATTATACATCCTAGTATCTTCTCATAGGTCATCTTCTTTTTTAGACTCTTTCTCAACCTTAGTATATAATGGACCAAGTGAAACACTCATATACTCTACAAGTCTCTGTCATACCTTAGTAACATTTGGATCTTGAAAAGTGTTTATAAGAGTCCCTAGTTTACTCTTATAAGTAACTATAGGAGGAGGAGTGGTAGTAGTAATTAATTTTTTTGGGGAAGGAGTAGTAGAAATTTTTGGTGGATATGTCATAGTAGTAGGCACTAACAAAGACTCAATATTAGTATCTATTGATATAAGTATAATAGAAGTAGATAATAATGAGGATGTCATAGTGGTAATCACTTATTGTGTAATAGAAGGGTCACTTACTCATGGAACCTATGTTGGATGAGTTATAGTAGAAATTTAAGTTGGATAAGTAGGCCTCTTAGGAGTCAAATGTGTTTCCTTACCCATTGCAAGAGAAGGGGTAAAAATAATTAGTGGGTTTTATATACCACTAAAAATGTTTGCCTTTATCTACCTATCAGTATTTGTTATTGTCTCTTTTGCTTCATGTATAAGAGGAATGCTTACCTGAGTTAGAAATATTTATTCTTCATGTAATCCCTTATAATCCTTGGGAGTAAGTTTATATTCATAATATATTATTTGTGTGACCCTCATGGACATTACGTATGTATGCATATTCCTTATCACACCAATATCATCTTCTATATTATTTAATATAGGGTCATGACCATAAGATTCATGTTCGTATTAAATTTTAACCTTGTTTCCATTATTTTTAAGGACATGAAAAATAACATTCCTAGGATCCCAATATCTAAAATGTGCCTTCCTGAAACCATAGAGAACCCTTCCCCTTCCCACCTAATAAAATTTCTCAAAAAGTGTATATAACTGAAAACCAATGCTAAGAAGAAGTTTATGGATGAATCCTTTCCTAGCTTCCTTCACTTTTTTATTTACACCATTAGATAATTTGAAATCAATCTCTTGCTCTACCACTTTGTCTATAACATAATGTGGTAAATTCAATGGTAATTCATATGTTCCTTCAATATAGATTACTATATGGTCTAAATAGAACCAATAATCTTCCATTTTCCCAATGAAAATTTTTATTTGATCTAATAATATAAGTATCCTATGCCCATTGATGGACTAATAGACCATGGTATAGAACATACTAGTAATCCTTTGCATAAGACCCCTATATCTTTATATGGTATAATCATCACATATCCTATTCTTTAGATATTCAACATAAGGTTCTCAAGTCTCCTTTTGAAAGTGGGTTATAATTGTAGTTATTGCATCCAACAAGTATGACATCAAATAAAAATTACTATTATGCCTATTAGCATCACTCATTTAAACATTTAGGTTGAAACTGATTACTTTTCCCAAAAATGAAATTTGATTTTTAGTCACAATGATGTCTAGTAAAGGGACATGAATTTCCCTGTCATACATGATATCAAGGAAACAATATAAACTATTTAATAGAGTGATTGATATATTCACCCCAAGCCTAAACTTTATAATTGAATTGTTACTAATCTAGATTCTTAATATAAAATTATTTGGGTCTTTTACTTAGGCCTTCAATTTATCCTTAATGTTATTCCTCAAAGCCATACATTTGATATGGGATGATTATAGATAATATAGATATAATAAAGATTCTATAATAATTTTAAGAATTGTTTCTAAATGCATATGTCATATTATTTGGATTTTGTAGTAGATGAAGGATATTTCATGATAATTACCTATAAATAAACAAATTGAACAAAATATCAATGTAAGGAAATACCTTAGATTTAGTATAAGTATTGTGTAAACCAACTATCTTGATTTCAAATAGATCATCTATTTATATATTTTTTAAAAGTGAAAACTATTTATATTTTCCATATATATCAAGTCTATCAACCTCTAACTAGATTGTTAGATATTACTATAAATTATGCTCCAATGCTACTAAGTTAAAGAGTGTATCTTTATATTCATTCCTCTTAATAAGAATACAAGTAGACAATTTTGGTTCTATGGATGATTTTGCCATTATATCTTTTCATATAATTCTAAATAAACTCAAAAAAATTAGGGCCTTTTTATCACATCATAAATTTGATAGAAATTCACAAGATATCTCATAGATAATGTATCTTTATTTTTAGTTTTGAGGTTAAATATATCATATATTTCACTAGGCTTGATAATTAAATTCCTTACATTGTCTATATCATGTAATTAATTATAGATAATGGTTTTGTCTCTTGTCATTCCATTTTTTTGAATTTGAGTCTATGAAGTCAACTTTCATAGGACTATCTACCATGTGGTGTAATATCACTTTTTTTGGCCACTTAATCATCTTATTGTGTCATTTATTCCATTACATGTTCATTTATCATGAAATTAAGGAAATATTTATTTTATTTTAATTATTTTATCTAGAGCATGACGTGTGGCACGTGTATGCAATAGAAAAAAATAGATCTATAACTTATCTTACTCAGTAATATCTAAGCTCAAAAAAATTAATCGACTAATATCTGCTTAGAAATAATATGTTTTACTAGGTTCATGAATAATAATGGATGCACTAAACCTACACTAAGGGATCTCTTATCAAACAAAGGCAAAGGAGAGGATTCCAATGCGTCTATTCAAATTCTATTTTATGATACCATATCTAGGTCTTATGACTTTAATAATAATAAGCAAGCTAATCAACTGAATAAACATATAATATAATATATTAAATGAATATGAAAGCTAATATAGTGCTCACCAAAGCTTGTGACACAAATGGGGAAGATAATAAACATGGAATCTATCTAAGATAACATTGAAATAATCTCAGCAAGGAGAGATACAATTTAATCTATTTTCTCTACAATGTCTACATTGAAATATGAATGGCTAAGAATATTATTACCTTGTTGAAGTGAACATGTTATGTCTTAATCTCTCCCTTGGCCAAGGGTGCTTTGTAAGAGGTTGTTGTGGTTTGTAAAGATCACAAGGACAAATTAGATGTAGGATAGAATTCTCATATGCATCCAAGACCTCCACAAGATAAGTGTTACTTGTCCAAGACAAAAAACAAAGCAATGAAACCTCATATTAATTATATAATCAAATTTATGAGAATTAATGATGCATAATTGAATGATCCCCTCTTAGAAGTGAATTTGAGAAGGTATTTATAGCCATAGATTGACCCTAAATCCTCTTTATAATTTAGCTGATGAAGTTAGCCTATTCAATTTTTTTAGGAAGGAAATAGAGCCAATAGGTCTCAAACTATGTTGGCTTGGGATGATAGAGTTCCATAACATGCACTATACCCATTATGAGACCGACCTGGTTGACATCATATGAAAAGTAGTAAAAATGGGTTTTTTCTTAGGTGGGAGCTATTTTGGATGGTTAATTACTTAGGAGATTGTATGAATGAGGTTTTAATGCTTAAGTAATTGGATAAGAGTATATTTTATTGGTTTTAGGTGAATTATATGGGCTAACAATCCTAAAAATAACCAAAATTTGACCAACCCCTTTCTTGGTGAACCCTTTAAATAATACACTTAGAGAGATTATGATTCGATGGGTTCCTATAAGAGAGAAAGAATCAATAATTGATAAAGTTTAAAAATATTGTTTATACATATGTTACACTCAAAGTTCATCATGTGTTGTGTAGTTGTAACATGGAAAGGTGATTTAAGAAAAAAAACATAAAAACCCATAATGTTGAGCTAAATAAATTGCAGTATGAAGAATATAGATAAATGAAATGAAACAATTTAAAAATGCATACCTGTACTCACATTGTTGTTTTATATTGGAAGTCATGTGAGAAATATGAAGAGGCTTCCAATGTAAATGACATTTGATGAACCTAAAAAAGAAAAATAAATTTTGAAAATTGTGCAAAAATATTTGTTATATGTAGAAAACTTCTTTACATTGTCAGGGTTATAGAATATCTTAGGGTTTGGAAAAAGGGCTAGTAAGAACATAGTTTTGAGCAAAATTTTCAATTTTTTAGTAAATAATTTGTGAATTTAAAATATAAATAATATTTTATACTATTCATTTTTAATTTTACTATTTTTTAAAAAATAGAGCTTTGTCAGACCCAAAAGAGTGACGAGAGAGACTATGTCCTAGAGATGAGGACCACAAACTAGGGGATGCATAGCAATAACTACTACTATGGCTCAGGTAAGTGATGCCTTACATTTTGATCTTTTGTTAATTTATATTAAAAATAAAATAGATTTGAAAATTAAGGTTTTAGGGAAAATTTGTGTAGCATAAGTTTCCCCAAGAATTTTTAGGGTAGAGTAGGAATTAGGATGGTTAATGAGCAAGAACTAAAATGAGTCATAAATGCCAAAGGCATTAATGAAAAATAAGTGTAAATCATTGTAAATACTACAAAAAGTTGGTCAAGCTAATGTAGTTGAAAATGCAAAGGTGTAATGGGGTGGTTAACTACGTATCAGTGGGTGGATGTAGTTTATCCGTACACGGTATTGGAGGGCCGATCTAGTTTAATAGTATCAAAATGGCTAACTACATACATGTTGGCTAACATAGTAATGTAGGAAGGTGGCCCATGAAGTTTGTAAATGTGGATGACTTTATATGAAGTGACCAATGTATTAGAATGACCTGGTTGAATATGTGTCAATTGGTTGACTTAGTTATGTGAGCTGGAAAACTACATGCAAATTGGTTTATGTAGTTTAAATTTTTTGATAGACATTGTATAATAATTTTCTGAATTAGTAAAATATTTTTTTGGCTGAAATAGTTTAATATGTGGCTAATGTAGTATATGGTGGTATAATAATATCAAGAATAATTTTATGAATTAGTTAATTCTTATTTAATTGCATTTTTAATTAATTTTTATAGTATATTTTTTGTGAAAACTTATACATGATTTGTTGCTTAAAATTTTGAAGAGGTGATTGGGACTATGGTGCTTGATAGATGTGCCACGGATACCCAATTGACTAGATATACTGATGGAAAATGATCATGCACATTTTACATTGTTAGGTTTTGGTGGGATTATGGAGATACCTAGAATCCCACTTAGTGTTGACTTAGTCGATATGTTCTTAAGAGTGTGAGAGTGACTAGCCAACACTTTATAATGGGAGGTGGATGTGGATACAATTAAAGTTAGAATCACATTAGAGGATGTCCATTCTATTCTTGGACTTCCTATTATTGGGAATCCCATGTTATTTGATGCTCTCAAGATGGATCTAGAGAGATGAGACTCATCCTTATGGAAGACTGGCTCTAAGAGATATTTTGAGGGTTTGTGTGTACATATGTTTGATGTTTATGTATCAACCATTCTAGATATTTGAAAGGTAATTATTGGCTTTGTGAAAACATGTGTACTTTTTCAGAAGTCAAATGGGAAAGTGATGTTATATGCATTTAGCCTACGTAGGGTACTTTATATGACGTACAGTCAGTGATTTTGGTATGCTAGTTCATGACATGTATGGAATTTTGTCTCATGAGTATAATATTAGGAGCCCCATAATTTTACATATTAGTTAGATAAATTAGATCTTTATTATGGATTGACTAGTTGGGTTACCCCATTCTATCAATGATAGCTTACCTCAGGTGCTCAGATGATGGTAGGATCATGTGATACATGTTGTACAACATACCCTGACATTGTAGACTATTACTCATAGTGAGATTATATGGAAACCCTATGCAGTAATTATGGATAGTTAATTGAATTATCCTATTTTTTCTCTTGTATTTCCCTATGTACATATTACTTGACGTTATACATGGTGGGTGGATCTACTACCTATTGCTTGTCTACCTAGACATTTACGATGGCCACCTTCAGTAGCTATGATAGTAGTGCTTGAGTATTGGCCACATAATGCTAAGGATCCAAGGGGTAGTGGTGATGAAAGATTTCATATTGATGTACCTAACATTCAACCACACTAGTTGAGACCTTGGACTAGACAATGAGGACAACAAAGAGCAGTGAGAGATATTACTGAGGAGGTAACAATTGTAGATATAGAGATGGTTATAACTAATGTTGAGGATATGGATGTAGTAATTATTGTGCCATAATAGGTTTTATAATTACCATAAAAATCATAATAATAATAATAATAATAATAATAATAATAATAATAATAATAATAATAATAATAATAATAATAATAATAGATACATTGGTAGGTGGTGGTGTAGGCACAAGAGGAATCAACTAATCAAGGTAATCCCACAACATAAGTGACATAGAGTTGGTCGATAAAGTGATAGATCTAGAGGTAGCCACAACATGCTTGAGTTCTTGTTCTTAGTTTTATATCACTTTAAAGGCATGATCTAGTAGAGGTACTTGGTTTTTTTGATAATGGGAAAACTATTATGGGTGATACCATTATGGTGAATGTTTGGTATTTTGTTTAGTAAATATATGACTAGATATGTAGTTATTTATATATATATTTTTAAATAGATGTTTTATTGAGATTTTATATATATTTGAGATCTAATATACATTTGGTTTTATTTTCATAGATACTATTAAGGACGATTTTGTATAGAGCATGGTAGTATGAGCTACAATTCATGATTATTTAGATGTTATAATGTTGCATCATGATATTTCTTACATGGTTGACCCTATTGTACTAGCTACCCTAGCATATGATAGTTAGTTTTGGTTAGTTGGTGATTAAGCATGAGAGCTATAGAGATGAGGAGATACTCCACTCTTACCACTTTTGGTAGGTGATGGAGAGATACAAGCATGGTAGATAGTAATTAAGTAATGGGATGCTCATATGTCTACGGCAGGGAAGTTAGAACATGTACAAGCCAAGGCGGCCATTCTACAGGGGTAACTAGAGGGTATTTCTTCCCAAAAAAAATCATTACACTGGAATATTGTACAAGATAGTCACAATCATATATGGGTAGTGTGGCTCATCCACCAGATGGACATGGTAGACCATAGTTATAGAGTCATTTAAATAGTATTATACTTATATCATGTTTTATTATATCAAATGCTTAATTCACGCATATATATAGCTCTTGTTTATGGTTTTATATTTATCATAGATATTATGTATGTATTTATTTTATTTATAGCAAGTGTTTTAATTTATGCTATATGATATGAGAAAATATGTGATGTATGTTTAAATCTTTTCTAGTAGTTTGTGAGCAAATGCATGGTTACAAATAATGATTAAAAAAATTAAAATGTAAAAGTGTAAATGATATACTATATATTTATATAAATAATAAGATATAAAACACATGAAATAATAATTGGAAAGTTGTAATAAATGAAAGAAAATAATTTCTAAAATACACTTAAATCAATGTTTGAAATGTATGTAATAAAAATTAAAGTGGTAAAACATAAAACACATCATATCGAGTTGATAAGTGTGTAAACTTTAAATGATAAATAAATAAAAAAAAAACACACTAAATCACATGTTGCAAAAAGCATGTAATACGTAAATAGATTGAAACTAAGAAAGTATAAAACATACTATATCAAGATGGGAAGTATGTAAATGATGAGTAAATCAAAATGTTAAACACACTAAATCAATTTGAGAAGCATGTAAATGTCAAGATTGATAGTTATTTTTGTGACTAATCATGGTATCGAAGTCTTAGGAATTGTTTTTTAGGAAAGCTTGGTCTTATCCAAGGTCTTGAAATGCAACTTAAAAAGGGAAAAACAATAAGTTAAATGCTAATATGAGGATATATTTGTGGGAAATAAGGATATTTTTGTGAGGAAGGTTTAATCATGTCCAAGTTTTTATATTGAAACTCATAAAATGAAAACCCAATGGGTATGATCAGTTAACAAAACACATTCATCAATGGAGAGTTTTGGTATTGTTTTAATGAATTAATGAATGGAAAAATAATAACATAGGAATTTTTAATAAAGCCTTAGTAAGTATGAGGAATACTAAGTAAATAGGTAGATTCTTGGAGTTTAGTGCTCATCAAAGTCAAAAGGTATTTGTTCACAATAAACATAAAACTATATGGGAAAATAAATGTAGTACTAAGATCAACTTATGAAGGTGATATATACAAAAAAATTAAAAAGTATCTACCTTCCAAAAACATGTTCCCCATCCCTTAGGATCCCTTACAGAGTCATTATTTTAATGTGAGTATTAAGGACTTGCATGACAAAGTAGGTAGAACTATATATAATTTTGAAATCTCCTGTCCTAGTCTGCTAGCCTACCACACCCCAATGGACCTTTCATATATTGTGAGTCCAAATATGTAGTTTGAGATTTAATTAGGATTAGGATATGTGTGTAGATATGATACATGTCTTTTGGTGTGATTTTGAATTTTTAATGTCCATTGTTTGCCTTCTGATCATAACCTTTTTTGTTAAATGATTTGGATTTTAAACTTTTATGGATATTTTTATTCCTCATCCATTTGGATTTAGAATAACTAAACATGAGTGATATAAGTGGAAAACATAAATAATATTTAGGTTTTGGTTATAGGAGATAAAAACTTATATATATTTACATGTTTTACTAAATAATTAGGCTTTCCTATAAACTAGTATGTGATCTCAAGTAACAATTGTATGTGTGATTAGTATGAAGAGGGAATAAGGGGGATAAATGTAGATTAAAAGAGATATATTTTTGTAGTGATACAATGGGAAGTATGATTTTTAACTGATCATATGGTAAAGATAGGGTAGTAAAGGAATGTGGGTTTTAGGACCATGTCACAATAAAAAGCTATCTTGTTTTGAAAGGAAATGGCATAACAAGCATAAGAAAAATAAATCTAAGTAATAATAAGAAGTGAGAAGATTTAAACCATGTAATATGAGATTAATTCATGTAAAATAAAATAGTCCATGAAATTAAGAGTAATCCATGAGATATTAAATTAAATCAAAAGACATTAAAGTTAAACTATGAAAGATAAATTAATGCATGAAAAGAAAGTAATACATGAGACATGTAAATAAGAAACACATAAGATCCATATAAATTCATAAATCAAATCTAAATCATGTAATAATGTGATAGGCCACCATGATGTACTCACAAATATGAATAAATCTCATAACAAATATAATCCATAACATCTGATCCATCCTTATATAGATAAATTCTGACATTAATCAGAGTTTCATCAATCTTCACATAAATTCATGAAAATACTTAATGTCATATTATCTCTATAGATAAGGTAGGTGTTCTTTAAAAATAATGATGCTCATGAGTAACCTCCTATGTGGGATACTCAATGCAATGAAGTGGTGTCTAAATGTCACTAGTATCTTCAGATATGTCAAGAGGTGTAGGTTGTGGAGAACAAGACTTTGCTTGTAAATGAATTGGGGAATGATGTTGAGTCAATGAAAGCATAGGCCATGTAAAATCCTAAAAACATTGATGAAGTAATCAACATCTATTATTATGGTGTATAGTAAACTAATGCCAAAGATAGTAAACTTACCCATATTTAAGGATGTATTCTGAAAGTATCTTAAGAGGTGGTAGACTCTTTTATTTTGGTTTTGCTATGTCTAGATGAAGTGCATGAATGTATTTTAAAATTTATCAACAATGAGGTTAATAATGATTATGTGTACCATTAAATAAAGAAGTATATCTGGTATCAGATGGTTAATGTTAACTATCTATTGTAGAACAAAAACCTGACTTAAAAAGCTATAGATCTCACAATATGTCTCATCTACCCATCATGATGATAGATTATCAATCTTATGGTAAGGTAGTATGCCATTACCACTATGAGGATAAATCATAATAAGATCAACATTATGTTTTATCAAAGCAAGGGATGAACTTTCAATGGGTCATCATAGTGTAATTAACATATCTGAAGGAAATAAGCTAGAAAGATCATGAAATAAATAAAATTGGTAAGGTCCTATCATGGCATAGTTCATAAACATACTTCAAAGAGGCTCAATAATTATGGTAGCATTAATGTTTGTGTGCTCCATCTAGGACCTGTGAACATCAAATGAATAACTAATCCTAGCTACTATAGCAAGAGAAGGAACTAAAGGAATAAAATTAAGATAATGTTATAAATAAGAATGATTTCTATGTATCTATAAAAAAATTCTTGAGTGAAGCTAGATAAAAAAAGATCATCTAGATAATATCCATATTTATAATCAGGAATATAAATGTCAATAGTACATGCATCAATGATTTTATCAATCAAAGAGGTATGGTGAATGGAATTATTAATTTTTGTGAAGGTAACTATAATTTCATCACATGGTTTTTGATGAGATCATGGTCATAGAGAAGGATATAACTAAGAAACTATATTAGGTGAGAGATCATAAGTTTTTGATTTTTAAATTAATCTCATCTCATTATTCATCATAGTAATATAGAAGATTAGGTGGTATGATTCCTATTAATTTTAGGATGGCCATTATAACCTTTAGTATATTTTATGGGATAATTAAAGGATTGTGATTGTGAAATAGGATGTTAGGTAGAGGTTCAAGGGTAGGTATTTTAAAAATACCTCATTCTTGTAATTGTTTAAAATTCCAAGGAATTGGGTCTTCTTGAATCTTGTATATAGAACTATTATAGGTAAAATTAACACATTGTCATGTTGATGAGTTGATTACTCTCATGTAATATGTCTAAGTTCAATTGATTAAGATATTGTAAGAGAGTGTAAAGTTAAATATCATGACTTTCACACATACTATGACTAGGGAAACCATGATAGCAAGTCAAACACAAGATAAAGGACGATTTTGTATTCAATAATATCCTTGGCATGTACTTTATGTGGATTTAAGATTGTATTTATAATATCCAAGTATTTTAATAAAGTCAACTAAAGCAACACAAGTTCCTAAACCTTCATTGAGTAAAGCACATTTGACTTGGATATCTCTAATTTATACACTAATGAACAATGGGGGCTTATATGGATGAAGTAATATCTTACCAGGAATCATGGAAGTGATAGGTAATTTAAGTTAAAGAGAGGTGTGTACCGTTTAATCAATGTGGATAGACATTTATTCACACTATTGGAGGATGTTATCTTTAAATCCTAACAAAGTAGCTTCTTTCCCCATGAGTGGGGGACAAGGGATATTCATTTTGAATAATAATTTAATTAGTAGATTATTATCATTATTATAATTTCTCATAAGTTTTAAGAAATGGATTTGAGATAAGAGATGTCAAAGTTCAGCTATAGGGTCCCATTCATCATAACCCGTTAGAGTATTTTTAGATAAAAGTGCATTATGTTGTAATAAATCCTTTGAGGTTATAGTGGAAGTCGATTGAAATTGATGTTGATAATATATGTTTGTTTTAGGTTTGGTTAATATGGGTTGATTGGTTTCAGGTAACTATGTTATCTTAGGTGAGGTGGTTGAATTTCTGGTTATTTTTTGTGTTTGAGTGGAAGAAATACCAATTGAAGTTTGTGGGGTTTCCACTTGAGATATTTTGTTTGTAGGAGGAATAGAACTTATATCAATGGTATGGGAGGTATTATCTATTTGTATTATTGAAATTAATACTTGTGTGTTTGTTGGTTATGCATGCCCTAATTATAGGAGATGGCATGGGTAAAAGTTATGATCAGTGTGAAACTTTGGAAAATTATTATGGTTAGAGGCTCAATAATGATCAATATAAGAAACTAATATCCTCATGTTATTCATGTTAACAAAATTCTCATCATTTATGTTAGGATCCATAGTAATTTAAATATTATTGGTCGTAATAGGTTGGTTAGTGTTATCTTGATAGTTAGGAAGAAGATCTTTGTAAATGGCTAAGTGAGAATTGGATTGATTTACAGCTTCATTTTTATTTTTAGATTCATGATTCTTACAAGATATTCCATTTAAGTGTTGACATGAACATATAAGTGATTCATGATCAAAGTTAGGTCCAAAAATATATTCCATAACAAATTTCCAGAATTGGCAACATGTTTCATGAGAATGGTCTAACTTGCATAAAACTAAAAAAAATGTGAAGATCATACCAATGTTTGATAAGGTGTGTAGGATCAAGATCCCATAGGGAAATTCATGGAATATTATTTTGAATCTCTATTAATTAAATTGTTTTATGTACATATACATTATTCACTTGATAAAATGTAGAACAAAGATGAGAATTATTGGAAATTTACATTGCATGATTAGGCTTTGTGGGGTTGTTTAGAGTAATGGATTGAATAGTGTGTTTGGATTTATAAGTATCTATAACACCAGAATTAGTTTCATGTGTATTTTTAGATTTTAAAATAATTTGAGTCCTTGTTGTAGGGTGAGAAGTCTAAATTTTTTGTATAAGTAAGTCTTGGCATTAAGCCTGGTTAAGAGCTTCTTATAATGATTTTGGAGAAAGAGTCTATATCTGATATTGTAGTTTGGAATTAAGTGCATTAATGAATAAGTGGAAGATATTTTCATCCAATTTATTATGTTTTAATTTTTTAGACAAATATTTCCATCATTGGATAAATATTTATGCCATTCATATTGCAGTTGTTTATAGTTGATAAAATGGGATAAGTTATTTTTTAGAAGATCATGAGTTGGGAATTATTGAATCAATGCATTGACTAAGTCTTACAAGTTAGTGATAAAATGAGTAAGTTGTTTATACCAATATAAAGCATCACCTAAAAATATTTTATCTAATATTTTGTTGGCATCAAAGGTATTAAGTTTAA
The DNA here is from genome assembly GCA_037957365.1 of Torreya grandis. Lineage (NCBI taxonomy): Eukaryota > Viridiplantae > Streptophyta > Pinopsida > Cupressales > Taxaceae > Torreya > Torreya grandis. The sequence goes on along the minus strand of JARHVA010007733.1, from coordinate 143,607 downwards.
CCCAATATTTATATAAATTTCCAAAGGTTTTTAAATGTAAATCTAGATATGTGGATCCCTTATAAGTGATAGTGGGAGCTATGCCACCTATGTAAATGTTTGTAATTTGAGGAACAAGATTTTTTTTAAGTATTTAATAGTTTTTTTTATAATTAGGGGTTATGGTATTGTAGATAATATTTTTGTGTTTATGTAACACTTCAGTCTTGTACACTTAGAAAATTTAAACCTTGGTTGTTTTTCATAATCCTACACATGCCTTGCTTCTAAAATCCTCACATCTACTCTATCTTGTACCCATTGGAATATATATTATTTCAACTAGTATTATATTAATGGCACATACATCTTATCTTGGCCAGAATGGTTAAACTGTGCATATTTTACACCTCTACAAGTTTTGATCCTAGACTTATTTTATTACTCCTTGGACACTAACATCTTGGATAGATAGTAGAATTAAGATTACTATCCTACCCAAATATAAGTGGTGAGTGACATAAATTCATCTAATTTACAAATAAAATGTATTGTAATGGTTGACGTAAGTGATTTATCAAAGCTTGATCCCAGTCTAGATAATGTAAGCGTAATGGTTGAATGATCACATGAGACAAATATGGTACACACCACAATGAAACTAAAGCAAGATATAATCACAAAGAAAGAATATTACACAAGGAAATAGATAGGATCAAAACCCAAACTTATATTAATTCACACAAGATTAATATCTCTCACACCTCACCAAATATAAAAGAGAATAGGACATTAAATAAGCTGAGAAGAGGCATGAATTTGCATATATTTGGCAATGTGAACATGGGTCAGTTTCAAAATTATAGTAAATTCATGTGTAATACATAAGTCAATATTGGTTGGTAAATCAAAAGGCATCCTCACTAACCCATTTAAAAATAATTTAAACATGTGTGTGTGTAAACAAATGACCTCATAAATCATTCTAAATAACAAAATATCCACATAAGCATAGTGTAATACAAGTGTAGTACAAACCTAATTAATCCACACTAACACACCCCCTTAAGCATGGCCTAGGTGGGTAATAGAAATGGGTCTCAGAAAATAGGCCTGATCATGTACCCAAGAATAAAACAATCTCTCATAACATGGAGAAAAAGGAGAAAATCTAGTTGGGAAAAACTCCCCCCAAAAGAGAGACTTAGAATAAGAGAACTGGCTAGAAGGCCCCCCTAAAGATGATAGTATTAATGATGTAGATTACACCCCAAGAAGAGATCTTAGATGAATAAACTTGCTCTCGGTGAACCTGCTCTAAAGACTAGAAAAAACTCAAGTCAATGACCTAACCATGAATAAGTTCCTAGATAAAATGCATGTAAATCTTAATTTTTTTGTTCTATTGGTGCCAAACCAAATTATTGCATATCTATATAATATTTTGGTTATCATAATAGATGATAGTGGGTTGCTTGATAGGAATGCCAAACTTAGATAAAATCCCCTGAAGACAAATAGCCTCAGTAATTGCATTAATATATCCCCTATACTTTGGCTCTATGGAATATATAGAAATAGCATTTTGCTTCTTTTTAGACCAATTAATAGGACCAGAACCTAAATAAAAGCTATAACCTAAAGTGGACATGTAATTTTGAGTATCATAAGCCTAATTTGAATCTATAAAACCAACCAAGTCATCTTATGTGTCAAATTTGTACTGAATATTGAATCTATAAGATCTCTAAATATAGTTCAAGATCATCTTAGCTACTTTCCAGCGTAGATCATGAGGTTCTTACATAAATTTGGAGACAAGTCCCAATACATATGAAATGATAGGCCTAGTGTGAGTCAAATAAATGAGGCTACCAACAAGTTTTTGATATCGAGTGTCATCTACCAAAGGTGTAGAAAAATCAACCTCAATGTTGACTCCTAATAGAAAGGGAGTCAGATATGGCTTATAGCTAACCATGTGAATAAAGTCACTCTTCACAACCATCTGGTGCACATCTTAACCACATATTAATTCTATAGATAGTGTGATTTAGATTAAAGTTATCTTTACAATAGTTGAAAAGGTATCTGAGTAATTAATGTCAACAACTTGTGAAAAACCCTTGGTGACCAACTGCACCTTGTACTTATCAACTAACCCATTTGTCACAAACTTTATCTGATATATCCACCTACATCGAATCATCTTCCTTCTCTTACAAAGTGAAGTCAAATCCCAAGTGTGATTTTAGATCAAGGAAGAAATTCTTCCTACATAACACTATCCCACTCAAGTATGCCTTAATCTTCTTAGAATGTCTATGGATCCAAAACTGAATCAAATAAGGCATGTCAACATCTCTAATAATCTACCCGAGTACATTTTTCATTTATTAGATCCCCTAACCAAGTGCCTTCACTTTGAAGTGTCTTCCTAACCCAAAGAGTCCCATATGTGAATGAGTCATGTGTTGGATCTTCATCCTCTAAAACATGAGTAAAGGTGGATGTATAAGACTCCTCATCATTATCTTAACTAGAAGAATAAAATGAAGATCTTCACTCAATAACCTACTCTAGATGATCTGAGTTAGAAGATGAAACATCAAGTCTAATTAAACCCAATGAAAGATAATAAGTGTCAATTATTAAGTCTTTGGGACTCTCAAGAAAGTGAACACTTCTCTCTATGAAAAACTCATGTGTGGTTAGTGTTGACCAAATTTGGCCTACATACCATAATTTTCCTAATCCAAAATAAGAAGCTAAAAAGGGTCCTAATTCAAGAATGATCCAATGTCACAAGTTGAATATGGACTTCAAGAGATCACTTTCCATTACATAATCTTTTGAAACACTTTAAGCAGGCTTAAAGTGTGAATTTGATCATCTTAAAGAGTCATATTGTGATGACACATCATGCAAGAATGAATAGATCAGTCTAGTTACACATCTAATATATGCACTTGGGAGGTTGACCAAAGCCAAAATATCACATGGACATGAATTCCTTCATGCATAAATTATGTTCTATAAATCGTGTGTCTTGATGAGCTTATTATCTCAAGATATAAGCCTTTAAATTTAAACTTGTAGAGTAGTATGTTCATGGGGATGTCATGTTAAAGCTATGGTAAATAGTTATTTGAATTCAAATATCCCAAGGTTGAATGCATGACTGAAAAGTGTCCAAATCATATAATCTTGAGTTAAGATTGAATGGTGAGTGGAGATCTAATGAGTTAGTAGGTCCAAAAGATCTAATGGCATGTATTCAATTGTGAATCTAGATCCAATAGGACATGTATGAATCTTGAGTCAGTGTATCTAGGTAGATCAATTAATTACATTCACTCATACCAAGAAGATATGATGGTGAGCAATGGGTCAAAATTTTATTGGATCCTAAGAGTAAATGCATAGGTGACAAGTGTCTTAAGCATATTAAAATGGTACAATATTTATGGCTCATATTCATTCATATATAAAAAGATCAATGATGCACATGAGGTCAAGGAGTCAAAGAGCTAACCATAGGATCCTAAAAATTATTGAAGAGTTGATAGATGACACAATTTGAGAAGGCTTAGATTGATATCAATGGTCGTTGTTAAAATTCAAAAGCTAGGGACTTCAAAAAGAGATCAAATATGGTCAAGGTAAAACTAGAGAAAATATTTCAAAGTGTTGCCACAAAGGTAGACATGTTAGTTTCTATGTGTTCATTTCTAAACCTAGTAGCATGATAATGACCCCTTTTCTCCATTCTTACACACAAAAGATGAACCAATATGGAGCAATCCATGTTAGAACAATATTATATTAGATTGATCTATTTATTATAACTTCTTTGATTCCCAAATTTATTTTCAAATGACTTGATCCCACCATTGTAACCATAAGAAGCGTCAATGTAAACTAGAAATAAATATAAAGGGACTGATATAGTTATTATAGACACTTTTTAGAACTAGTCTTAGGCATAATGATCTTTTTTAATAGTATCAACATTAGAATGATTGGAAATCTTGGACATTATGCTCCATCCTCCTTTCTTTTATGAATGATCTCCATCCCTTCCATCTCATTCTACTATAAATATAGGATTCTAAGACTTGAAAATGATCCCCTCTCTTTGGCGTGACTAGACTCTACCAAGATTTATATTGTAACACCTATTTGATGCAATAAAAGACTAAATTCCTCCATTTGTAACTTAGATTGAACTGTGTGTCATGATTTTGTTGATGTAGTTAAGTGAATATATGTTTCCTTGCCTCTGTCTAAGTTATATCACCTTAATGAAGTGTTTTGGTAGTTCTCATAGGTAATTCTAAGTGTATATATAGTATGTTGGTAAGTTTGGAAGTGGACATATGCCCTCCCATGCTAGGTTGATATCTGGTCCATGTTTTTTATGAAATACTTATGTGAGGGATGAACAAAGAGTGAGTTAAGTGATCTTATTAAATCTTAAATGTGTCTTATAGTGTGTTTTTTGTAAGTATAAGGATTAAAATATTTGGTGCATCACCTTCCTTTTACATGCTTTCATAGATTATTGATAATCTCTCTCCCATTTTCCTAGCAAGACGCTAGTTTAGGTCTAGTATAGGTGATAGACCCAAAAGGAATTTAGCCTTCTCTAATGGTCTAAACCAGGATAGGTGACCCATAACCTAGGGTCATTCCCTTGTTGGACTAAGTTTGAGCAAGAGGAACTGAATAGTCCCCTTCTCAGCTAGGGTGTAACCTATGATGCCAATAGTTTTGGCACACCTAGTGGAACTAGGTCTCCTAGAGGAACTAAAATTTGTAGCAAAGGAAAATCATCTATAGTAGCTAAGGATATTCATCATCATTAGGAGCCAAATATCTTTAATTTTGTAGAGTTTATAGCACCTTCTAGACAACATTCTCATGCCAAAGGTTACTACAAGGTCAGATAGCAAAGATATTCTCTTTTAACTCATTAAGATACCTTATATTTAATATAAGAGAGAAATATTTAATAGGATAAGACCTTATACCCAAAATAAAAATTCATCTGCTAGTCATCCTATTATTTTAGGCAGTGTAATTCCCACTACCCAAATGGCCATCAAGAATCAAGTGTTCATCTCATTCAATATAAGTAGTCCACTTAATTTGGCCCATTTCTATGGCATTCCTATTTTTTCCCTTTAGATTATCCCATTCTTATCAAGAAAAGGTCAAATAAATGCTATTGAACACATCCACAATGTTGCCAAACTTTGTTCTATTCATAATGTTTTTTAAGATAATTTGGCTATCATATTGCTAGTTGATTCATTCAAAGGAAAAGCATTGTAGTGGTACATAAATATTCCTTTGAATTTCATTGCTACCTGAGATGAGTTAGGTACAACCTTAATTAGGCATTTTGAAGATAAATCTAATCACATATCATTAGTTGAGCAGCTGACTACCATTTAGAGAGCTCCCCATGAGTTCATGTCTGATTTTAACTTCAGATTCAAAAATACATGGACTAGTATGCCTAAATTTATTAGACCATACCCATAATATTCCTTCTTTTACTATCTAAAATCCCTTAATTATAATATCAGTGTGACGATATAGTCAATGGGTGGTCATACCTGGCCAAATACTTATGAGGTTGTAATAATAGGAAAAAATAGTTTGATTCAAGATGTTAAGCTTGCTTCAAGGACTTTAATACCTATATTCCTAGAGTTTCAATCTATTCCACCTCCTCAAGTTCCTTAGTTTCCATCATTAGCCCTTACTCCACCTCCTCCAGCTCAAGTTGTAGCCCCTTATAGTTGAAAGGTTTGCTTCAATATTTTGTAAATGAAATAGTAAAACTCAAGAGGAAATAATATCAGAATAATATTCCCTATCAAAAATATAATCATACCTCCTATCATCCTTTCATAGATCAAATGCCTCCTTATCAAGGATTTAGAGAAAACAAACCATCCTACCAATAACAAAGAGTCATAGTTATAGCTAAACAATATGAATCTCTTGATCATAATGCACTTCCCCATCAAAATATATTATTCCCATACCACTTCATAATAATTTGATGCATGACTCAATTTTTTAGCCCCCCAATCTTAATGATGCTCAGAACTAAGCCTTGGTATCACAGAGCATTACTATGCCACAAATGACATAAGAAGATTTTTATCTTCAAGGAGTTTAGTATTAAGAGACAAATTTGGTACCCCAAATAGAGGATCAATAATTTAACAGGTATCCTTATGTCATTAGTGTAAATTGGAAAATGGATGATTATGTTGCTTTCAGTCATGGTGGTGAGACTAGTAGTTTAAATGATCACGTTGTAATTATAACTAGAGCTAAAATAAGATCCATTAATGAGTCTTAAGATGTGAATAATTCTTAAATTAATCTTAATTTTGTTTCCAAGATTATAAAATATCATCCTAATTCCCATAAAACACAAAAAAATCATAATGTAGATGTTGGAAAGGTTGTTCGAATATCTCTAGTCCGTGAACAACCAGTGGTTCAAAAGGTACAGCCAAGGGTTAGTGGAAATTCATTCAGCATAGTGGATCAAATGAAGAAATATAATTTTAGGATTATCATTTTGTATTCTCTTTTTATTTTAAGACAAAAATATATGCTTATCCAAGAGCTTTCAGCTCTCAAGGTGTCTCTAGAACTAGTTGAGAAACAAGGAGTTGTCTTGACTATTTAAGACTAACCAATTAAGCATTAAGTATAGTTAGTATATAAGATGGTAAATGGGGATAAATATAAGGTAAATTCAAGTAAAAATCCTCCCTTCTACCTCTTTTTGATATTTATTGACTATTTAATTCATAACTATATGGTGGATAGTGGAGCCAGTAGCACTGTCATGCCTAAGTAAATTGTAAACAATCTTGGTCTTGTCTACGAACCAAATGTTAAAAAATTATTTTAATTGGATGGTTCATCAAAAAATATAGTATTCATCATTAAATATCTAAATTTTAAACTACATGATTTTCCCAATGTTACCATTTAGTAGGATGTAGTTGTGGTGGACTTGCCTCGCTATTTTTCCATGTTTCTTTCAAGGGAATTCACCTCAAAGATTTCAAGATACTTATCAATTGATTGGAAATATTTCATATTAAATATTTTTTATGATATAAAGTTAACCATACATTATAAACCTATTTCATGTTTCCATTTATAAACATATATGTTAGGTGTTATGAACACCAATTGCCTTATCTTAGATGAGGTGATAGAACATAGTGTAGAGGAAACTGAATCCCATTTAGATGGGATTCCAAAATTTTTCCTTTATGATTGGGCCTATATATCACATTAATATTATAATTATAATATAATCAAATAATTATTTGGTGTATATTTCCTTCAGGATAAAGATGCACCATTCCAGCCTTAATGAAAGATGATGAGTCTAGTGATGGTCTATGGCAATTATACTTTGATGGATCTATGAATAAACATGGTAAATAGGTTTTCATGATGTTAATTTATCCATAAAATCAAAATTATTTATCATATATCAAGTTTTGATTTGGTTTTTCAAATAATGCTACTGAATATGAGGCACTAGTTCATGCTTTGCAATGGGCTAGGAAGATGAAAGCCAATGCCTTACAAGTCTTTGGTGATAGTGAACTTGTAGTTCACAAATTGAGATTTCTTAATGTATTCAAAAATACATTGATTATATCTTATAATATTAGGGTATAGGACTTTATTTAATAATTTTAAGCCTTCAACATTCAGGCAATACCAAGAGATGAGAACAAACATGCAAACAAGTTTACTGCCATTAGGGCATAATTTAGTATCCCACTTGATGTAAGAAATGAAAATATATAGTCACACATTAAGGTGATTTTAAGTCCTTATATCATAGATAATAATAATAATTGGAAAGTTTTTGAAGATGATAATTATATTGTTAGATTATTTGAAGAGGAAAATACTTTTCCTCAAAAAAGTAGTCAAAATACTTGCAGTGGTATGGTAATCAGATTGTGTAACTAAAAACATATAATTTTACTAAGGGATTTGCCACACTTTAATTCATATTCAATGGTGATGATGAGATGAGGAAATAAAAGTCATCTTTTTCAATAAAGGAAGATTATTATGCCAATGTGGAAGTTACACCTAGTAATAACCTAAAGTTGGGTAACGTATGTACTTATTCAGAAAAGGAAGCTTTTACTGAGTTATGTGCAAGTTTTGCTTATGTATTTTTATGGAAATATAGTGATCTCAAGGGATTTTACCAAAGTGTAGATCAACACACCATTGAGATAGAAGATGAAACTAAGCCAGTAAGACAAAGACAAAGGCCTATTAATCCTAAGCTTGAGATTTTGATGAGATCTTATCTTCATAAGCTCATTGAGTCAGCTATTATATTTCCAATCAAGAATTCAACTTGGGTGGAAAACCTTTTTCTATTATGAAAAAAGGATGGTGAAATTAGATTGTGTGTTGATTTTTGTGACTTGAATAATGATTTCCTTAAAGACCACTATCCACTTCCATCTATGGAATAGATTTTATAGTTGGTGATAGGTTCAGAAGGTTCTCTTTTTTAGATGGATATAGTGGTTACAACAAGATTATGTTGAAGGAATAAGACTAATTCAAGATAGCCTTCACTACAAAGTAGGGTACATTTGCATATAAAAATATGCCCTTTGGTCTATCCAGTGTTGGAGAAAAATTTTAGATAGCCATGGATATGGCATTTTAGGGCCTTCTTAATAAATTTGTGCTGATCTATTTGGATGATGTAATATTGTTCTCAAAAGATGCAATTGAGAACATAGTTCACCTTGAGAAAGTGTTTGAAAGGTGTAGACAATTTCGGGTGTCCTTAAATCTCAAAAAATGTGTCTTCTCAGTTCATAAAAAAAATCTTCTTGGACATATAGTTTCAAATCATGGTTTCAGCATAGATCCCAAAAGGATAGCTTAAATTATTACTCTTTCCTTTCCCAAGCACAAAATATCCTTGTAAATTTTCTTTGAGAAGATTGATTTCATCAAAAGATACATCTCAAATTTTTCCACTTTAGCTAAGCCACTTACATCCATACTAAAGAAGAATCAGAGTTTCAACTAGTCTAAGGAAGGAGTAAAGAGTTTTGAGAGAATTAATATATCCATGGCTAGCGCTCCTATGCTCATGAATCTATATTTCTCAAAAGACTTCATTTTGTACACCTATGCTAAAATTAACACCATTTCAGGCATTCTTATGCAACAAAATCATAAGGCTTTGGAGTAGCCAATAGCCTTCTTTAGTCAAGGATTGGAGGAGTATGAAATAAGGTAATCTTTTGTTGAAAAGCATGTACTCTTTGTTATAAGGTCCCTCAAGAAATTTGGATACTTATTATCTAACAATAAGATACACCTAATGGTTTCCCATCTAAGTATCAAAGAGTTTCTATTGAACAAAGACATAAATGAGAAAAGATTTGTTTGGATAACAAAGGTAATGGAGTATGATGTGGAGATCAAGGTTACAAAGCTTATTATAGTTAAATGACTTTGTGAGGATCTAGCTTAGGACTTACAAGAAGTCAATGAGGCGGTTATGGTGTCAACTGATGAAGAGGTTAAAAATGATCATACCTCACCTTCTAGATGGTATAATGATTTGGTAAGATATCTCCAAGATGGTATTTACCTCTCTCAACTAAATCCTTCAACAAGAAGTTATTTTAGATTGAAATACATTCCATTTAATCTTGTTTATGGTTTTTTTGAATAAAGATATCAATGGCAAAAAGGAAAGGTTGCTTGAAGATTTTCATGATTGACATGGTGGAGGGCATTATTAATCAAGGACCACATCCCAAAATATCATGAGAGGTGGGTATTATTGGCCAAGCCTATTTGGTGATTGTCATGCATGGGTTAGGAAATGTAGACAATGTTATATGCTTGTAGGAAAGGTTAAACTTCCAGCCTTACCTCTCCTACCAATTGTAGTGGATCAACAATTTATCCAATAGGGATTCGATTTTATTAGTCTCATTAAACCCCCTTTAATATCAAGTCATAAATGGATACTAACTACCATAGATTACTTCACTAGATGGATAGAAGTAGTGGCATTAAAGGAACCAAATGAGACAAATATCTAGATTTCTATGAAGGTTTGCTTACTAGGTTTGGAGTCCCTTCAATTATTATTTTTGAAAATTTTATGGCCTTTGTGTGGTATAGAATCAGCCAATGGGTAGTTCAACATGGTATTTATCTCAACAATTCATCAAACTACTATCTCCAAGGAAATGGTCTTGTTGAGTCCACTAATACGAACCTATTGAAGATTATAAAAAGAATAATTGAAGATAATCAAAGGTCATGGAATCTCAAATTAAATTCATCTATATGGACTAATAGGATCACCTACAAGAGGTCAATATCCAAATCTCCCTATAAATTTTTATATGGTAAAGAAGCAAGAATGCCTATTTCTCTTGAATTTCCTATGCTAGAACTGATGCACCAACTTCAGTTATTGGAGAATTAATCTATGGAGATCTGATATGATGATTTTATGGAGTTGGAAGATACAAGACATCAATCCATGATAGCCATGGAAATCCATCAAGAAAAATTGAAGAGAGCCTTTGACAAAGGATCTTCTTCATGAAATTTAAAAGGAGATTTGATCCTCAAGTGAGATGAGGACAAGGATGATGAGGAGCTACAAATCCCATAATGCCTTCCAACTTGCAAGAATGGATGATGAGGAGCTTCCCATCCCAATTAATGGGATACACTTGAAACATTTCTACTAAAGGTTGATTTTCCTATACATAATTAGTTTATTTTGGCTTTCCTCTAAGTTTTGTCCTAATAGATTAGTTTATTTGGTTTTGCTCTATTTATTTAGTTTTCATATTTTCTATGTTTCCCTTATTATTTTAGTGGAATTATTACCTTACCTTACTCAGGGGGATTTCTTGTAGTCATGGATTAGATTCATCATTATTGGTGAATCCAAGAGTCATGTAAATGGTCTAAATTCTCAAGCATAGAAGGCATGCTACCTAGCTAAGTCACCAAAGATGTTGGCCAAATTTGGCCTACATACCAAAATTTGCCTAATCCAAAATAAGCAACTAAGTAGGGTCTTAATTAAAGAGTGGTATAATGTCACAAGAAGCATATGGAATTAAATATAAGATCACTTTCTATTTGCAAGATATTGAAACACTTTAAGTAGGCTTAAAGTGTGAATTTGGTGATCTTAAGGAGTCAGACCATCATGACACATCATTTGGGAATGAATTGATTAGTCTAGTTACACATTTTATATATGAATTTGGTATGTTTACTAGATCCAAAATATCACATGGATATAAATTCATTCATGCCTAAATCATGCTCTACAAATTTGGTGACTTGATGAGCTTACTATCTCAAGATATAAGCCTTTAAAGTTAGAATTGTAGAGTAGGATGTGCATTGGGACATCAAGTTAAAGTTATGGAAAATATCCATTTAAATTAAAATATCCCAAGGTTAAATACTTGGCTAAAAAGTGTCCAAATCATGGAACCTTAATTCAAGATCCAATGTCAAGAAGTGATCTAATTAGTCAGTGAGTACCAAAGATCCAACGACATTCATTTGATCATGCATCTAGATCTAATACAACATGTATGAAGCTCAAGTTAGTGGGTCTAGGTAGATCAATGAAGTGAATTCACTCATACAAATCATATCTTATGGTGATTTATGGGTCAAAAGGTTAGAAGATCCTAAGATAAAATGAATGGGTGACAAGTTTCTTAATCATGTTAAACTGGCAAAAGATTTATGGATTGCATTCATTCATATAAAAAAAGATCAATAGTGCACATGAGGTTAAAGATTCAAAGAGATAATAGATGATCCTAGGAATGATAGAAGAGATAATAGATGGCACAATTTGATAAGTCTCAATTCAAGATCAATGGATGTTGTTAAAAGTTGAAATCCAAGGACTTAAAATAGAGATCAAATATGATTGAGGTCAAACAAAAGTAAATATTTCAAAAGGATGCCATAGAGATAGACACATCATTTTGGATGTGATCATTACCAAATCTAGTAGCATGATTATGACCCTTTTTCTTCATTTTTACATGTTAAATATGAACTAGCAGGTAGTAATCCATGCGACAATATGATCACAATAGATTGATCCAATTTTTCTAACTACTTCAATACTAGAATTAAGCTTTAAAATGACTTTATCCCACCATTGTAACCATAAGGAACATCAATGCAGACTAGAATAGATTGAAAGGGACTAATACAATTATTATGGCTACTTTCCAGAAGTAATCTTAGGTATTAAGATCTTTTCTAATGGTACTAATATAATTATTATGGCTACTTTCTAGAAGTAATCTTAGGTATTAAGATATTTTCTAATGGTATCAACACCAGAATGATTGGAAATATTGGCCATTATGCTCCCTCCTCCATCTTTCTATGCATTATCCCCATCCATCTCATCCCATTCTTCTATAAATATAGGATTCTAAGCCTTGAAATTGATCTCCTCTATTTGGCATGACTAGACTCTACCAAGATTTATATTGTAACACTTATTTGATGTAATAAAACACTAAATTACTTAATTTGCAAGCTAAATTTAGGTGTGTTTCATGATTTCATTGATGTGGTTAAATCAATATATGCTTCCTTACCTTTGTATAGGTTTTTTCACCATCATGAAGTGTTTATTTAGTTATCACAAGTCATTCTAAGTGCATATATAGTCTGTTGTTCAGTTTGGAAGTGGATAACTACCCTCCAATACTAGGTTGATAGCTAGTCCATGCCTTTTTTTGAAATACTTATGTGAGGACTGATCAAAGAGTGAGTGAAGTGATATTTTGCATTCTTGAATGTGTCTTATAGTGTGTTTTTTTCAAGTATAAGGTTCAAAATATTTGGTGCATCACCTCCCTTTTACATACTTTTATAGATTATTGTTAATCTCTCTCTCCTTTTCCTAGAAAAAAACTAGTTTAGGTTTAGTATAGGTGATAGACCCAAAATTAAGTGTCCTTATCTAAAGGTCTAACCCAATATTAGGTGACCCACAACCTAGGGTCACTCCCATGTTGGACTAAGTTTGAGCAAGAAGACATGAACAATCCCCTTCTTAGCTAGGGTGCAACCTAGGATGCTAACAATTAAATGTATAACGTAATACCCCTTAACACCATATAAATAGCCTATAAACATGCAAGGCTTGGACTGAGGTTCCATAACTTTACATTTATTAATCAGTATACATGATATATCTAAAGATCTAAAAACCCTAAAGTGCTCAACATCAGGTTTACTTCCATGCCAAGTTTCAAAGGGAGTTATGCCTTTTAAATCTTTGTGAGAAACCCTATTATGAACATAGAAATCACAATTAATGGGTTTATCCCAATACTAGGGTGTCAAGGATCTAGAGTGAATAATATATATATCCATATTTTTCAAGTATTTGTTCTTGCAATCTAAAACTCCATTATGTGAAGGACTGTAAGTAATTGTCCATTACAAATGAATTCCCTCTATGGTGCAAAACTACTCAAATCTATTACTGGCATATTCACCTCCATTATCAATTTGAAGAACCTTGATGTATTTCTCAAATTTGTTTTCAATGAGTGCCTTGAAGTCTTGAAAATATTCAAACACTTTAGACTTTTGTGTAAGGAAGTAGACCTATGTATATCTTGAGAAATCATCAATGAAAGTGAAAATGTACTTATCCCTTGTAAAATATAGATTGGTAAAAGGAGTAGATACATCACTAACTCTAATGCTTATGAATCCCTCCAAGCTTTGTATTTTTCATATTTTGCTTTGAGGTGCTTTCCAAGAGAGCAACCCTCACAAATTCCATTAGAGAATTATACTTAAGGCAATCCTATGAACTTGTCATTTTTTCTATGTTTGTTAAGGTGGCCAAACAACTCATGCCATAATGTACTAACTCCATTTGAATGAGTTAAAAATTTAGTTGGAGAAGAATTACGTGCAAAATGTGAGAATTTATATAACCTCACTTGGTGATCTTCCCTTCTAACTACTATTGTAGAATCACTATTTAACTCCTTAATGATAACTGAATCTAGTATAAACTTAACCCTCATGCCTTTGTTGATGTGAGTGATTTGATACATGGATAGGATATTGGTTGAAAGAGAAGGAACACTTAGAATATTATTGAATGTTCCTCCTTATAGTGTGTCTAGAGCTCAGACTCAACTGATAGTGTGTCTAGAGCAATCAGTGTAAGTCAAAAGGATAAGTTTTTACAAACATAATGAGATGTTCAACTCTGTCAAAAATATATCAAAGGAAAACTAGTAAAAATAGTGAGAAATAGAGTGAAAATAATTATTTTTATTGTGAGGGGGTTTGGTCACCTGTCAAACTAGACCCCGCCCTATGATCTTCATCTAGAAAAAATATGAGAGGTTTTATACAATCACAATTTCTTATCTTTTAATGAGCTCATAATACAATATTATTTTTATACAAAAAAAATGAATAAAAAAATGTCCCTTCTTTTACAGTTTATTATTTAATGTAAAAACAATAAAAATATAATAACTTGTGTAGAGTTAATATTGGCCCTCCAAATATATATTGTTTATAAAAATACTGTATTAAAAGCTTACATAAATTCATCTACCTCATACTATGTTTTTTGAAAAAATAATGAAAGACTATCCACCTTCCCTTTTTAATTTTTTTAAAGACATATATAATAATTTCAATTGAAATTTTAACTTTATAATTGAGGGATATAAACTAGGCTATGATGAACAAAGACAAGTTTATGAAAATTATAATTAGTGTTTAACCAGTCTTTAATGACATCACCCAAGGGGTTGAAAAGCTTGAACACAAGCCAAGAATGAGATAATGTTCAACCAAGGGATTGAGAGAGTTGTGAGAGACATGATAGTAGGCATGTAAAGTAAGGGATTGATCCACATTGAAGAGGGTGATCAACATGTAGGTACAAGTTATGTACTAACTATAGGGGTGTCAAACTAGTTATAAGTGTTACATAATAAAATGGAGGGATATATAACAAGGTTTAGGCATTTTTTTATAGCTATGGAAGTTTATAGACAACATACTCCATTACCTTTGTTATTAAAATAACTCTTTTCTAATTTATGTCTTTGTTTAATAGAAACTCCTTGATACTTGGATGGGAAACCATTAGGTGTATCTTATTGTTAGATAATAAGTATCCAAATATCTTGAGGAACCCTATAAAAAAAATTACATGCTTTTCAACAAAAGGTTACCTTATTTCATACTCCTCCAAGTCTTGACTGAAGAAGGCTATTGGCTACTCCAAAACCTTATGATTCTATTGCATAAGAACGCCTTAAATGATGTTAATTTCAGCATAGGTGTACAGAATGAAGTCTTTTGAGAAATATAGATTCATGAGTATAGGAGATGAGTTACGTGATTTATTTGATTTATCATGCACTTGCTTTAATCATGCCCATTTTTCTTACAATAGGCACACTTAACATTCTCTTTCGTAGGTTTTCCATTAGAAGAGGAGGCTTCAATATTGGTCTTAGAAAAGTTTGATTCTTTCTTCTTCTTTTGATCCTTATTCTTCTTATTATTCTCTTTATTTGAAGTATTTTATTTCCCATTCCAAACAATTAGGGATTGAGGTTTTGTGGAGTTCAATGTGCCCATTTGGATCAACTTGTCTTGCTCCCTAGTTAAGTTGGCAATAAAATCATCTTAATATGGAATTTTCCATGTAGTTCCCAAAGAAATTTTAGTATCATGGAAAGTAGAGAACAATATTGAATATTTAGGACCTAGTTTTGAGAATATAGAAAGAATAAGTTGGTCATATTATTTCTTTATTCCACATTCTTTCAAGTACAATATTAAGAACTTGAACTTAGTGAAGAAATCTTGAAGAGTGTCAAAGTTGTAAATAATTGGACTAATGATTTCATGACCTCTCATCACATCTTTCCCCCCAAATATATTTCCTAGAATGGTCCATACATCATGGCATGATTTGGTAGGCTCTAAGTGAAATATGAGATCAGGTGTTATAGAAAGACATAATAGCCCATAAGTTTCATCACTATAGTTAAACCACTTAACTATCTCTACATATGTGTTAGGTTTAGTTTCATCATCCATGGTTATCTTATACAAGCCTTATTGCTCATAATTATTATCATCTTAATTTTTCATTTGTGATAGTTAAAGGGATTTAGTGGTTTGATTAAAATTGAATTCATTTAATTATTGAGTTGAGTTTTAGTATTAGTACAAGTTGTAGTTGCTGTAGAAAATAGATAATATGAACATAATGGAAAGTGACTAAGAACAACCAAGTACAACTCGATAAACTATGAAATGGTGAAACACCCCCCCCCCCAAATATTATAAATGCATGCTTAAAAGATTTCAAACTCTGCTAATAGTGTGTCTAGATCAATTAGTGTAAGTCAAAAGGACAAGTTTTTGCAAACATAATGGGGCATTGAACTCTGTCAAAAATACATCCAAGGAAAACTAGTAAAAATAGTGAGCAACAAAGATAAAATAATTATTTTGATTGTGAGGGGGTTTGGTCACCTATCAAACTAGACCTCACCCTTTGATCTTCATCTATAAAAAATATGAGAGGTTTTATATAATCACAATTTCTTATCTTTTAATGAGCTCATAATACAATACTATTTTTATACAAAAAATAATGAATAAAAAAATGTCCATCCTTTTACAATATATTATTTTATGTAAAAATAATAAATAAATAATAACTTGTGTAGAGTTAATATTGTCCCTCCAAATATATATTGTTTTATAAAAATAATGTATTAAAAGCTTACATAAATTCATCTACCTCATACTATTGTTTTTTGAAAAAATAATGAAATACTATCGACCTTCCCTTTTTAATTTTTTTTAAAGAAATATAATAATTTCAATTGAAATTTTAACTTTATAATTGAGGGAGATAAACTAAGATATGATGAACAAAGACCAGTCTATGAAAATTATAAGTAGCACTCAACCAGTCTTTAATGACAGCACCCAAGGGGTTGAAAAGATTGAACGTAAGCCAAGAATGAGATGATGTTCAACCAAGGGATTGAGAGAGTTGTGAGAGACATGATAGTAGGCATGTAAATTAAGGGATTGATCCACATTGAAAAGGGTGATCATCATATAGGTATAGGTTGTGTACCTACCATAGGGGTGTCAAATTAGTTGGAAGTGGTACATAATAAAATGGAGGGCTATTTAACAAGGTCTGGGCCTTTTTTTATAACTATGGAAGGTTATAGATAACATATAGGTCTGAGAAAAAAATTCCACTATAAGATATAAACTCTATTACACCTAAAAAATGCCTACAACCATAAAATAATTGAGGCAAGAACATAACCAAACACACATAATAAGATTGTATATTACAAAGGAATAATATAATAAAACTTTAGATTTTATAAAAAAAAGGACTCCTACAATTTTTTTGGTTGCTTTTTTAACAAATATTGAGATTTTTGATCTTTTTTAAGATCCTAGAATTTGTTTTCAAACTGTCTCAAAATTTTATTTAAAATACATGAAAATAAACTCTAGATTTCAAATGAAATCTAACAACTAAAAAGACTATACAAATGTTACCAGGTTGCCTCTGATACCATATCAAAGTTTGATCCAAATTCAAATAATGAGAATTCAATGGTCAAATGATCACACAATTTAAAGATGGTGAACACCACAATGAAGCTAAAGTAAGATGAAATCACAAAGGAAGAATATTGCATAAGATAATAGATAGGAGTAAAATCCAAAATTCCATTATTTCACACAAGAGTAATAACTCTCACACGTCACCAAATACATAGGAGAATAAGCCATTAAATAGGCTGATAAGAGGCATGAATCCATACCCATTTGGCAATGTGCACATGGGTCATTTGCCAAACGAGTATAAAACCCATGTACAATAAATAAGTCAATATTGGTTGGTGAATGATAAGGCATCATCACCAACCCATTTGACCATAATTTACACATGTGGGTGTGCAAATAAATGACCTCATAAATCATCCTAAATAACTAAATATCCACCTAATCATGGTGAATAATAAAAGTGTATTAAAAACCTAAGAAAGGTGAAAAATCTACACTAACATGATTTAATGCAAGTTATCTCCCTATAGGATTTGTATAAATATAATATCAACCCTCATTAATTCCTCAACTAGAAATTAGACTAAGAGACCAAGGAAACTTATCAAAAGCATTCTATCAAGCATTCAAATCATCAAAATCTTTCCTATTTTCACACCAATCATAGGTAAAACACATCTATAGGTTTGAAGTACTAAATTAATAATCATAAGGCCTTCTTTGCCAAGTTACAAGCTAGGTCATTATTGTACTTGATTTACATGAATTGCATGATTCACACGCAAGCCAACACATATGGGAGAACTAAATGAGTATGACACCCTCTTCTATATCATTGGCTATGTAGGTAGTGCCCTTTGATAATAGGCTCATAGTTTGTTATCTTAAAATCATGTGCTCACTAACCCATTTCCCCAAGGTTACATTAAATATGGAAAGTTAGGGTTTTTTTGTTTCACAAGGAGTGACAGTCCATGACCTAGATATGAATGCACTAGAGTGAAGGTAAACCAAATATAAAATCATTTATGTGGTCGAATCTTATTTAAACTGATATTTTTTAAAAGACACTAGCATCAAACATGTACATTAGCATTGATGCAAACATCCAAGGCTAATGCAACTATCTAGAGATCCAAATGTACCAAATCAAAAATTTTAAAACTGTTTTATAACTATCTTCCTACTTGATTTTAGCATGTTTTAGATCTAGAATTGCATTAACATTAGATCTAGATAAGTACCTTATTTTATGTCATTTATATATCCATCATATTTTTACTTTCAATTAATATTTTATCTTGGTATAATAAATTTAGTATATGGTACATCTGAGTTTAGCACTTTAATTTACATGTTGTAAATCTGATATTGACCCTTATACCATATCATTTATATATCGTTAACCCTTTTTACCCAAGTAGGATCCACATCTAAATTAGGGTTAAATAATACTTGACTCTCTAAATACATAAGGTCAAAACTAGACTCCCTTGGATATATACTCCTGCCTATAGCATATAGACCAAATATTATATATCATATGATATGGGCAAGAAATTTGAAACCAAAGTTCACTTTGCATCTAGGTCGATCTTGGTTGGTCAATATGGATGCAAAACTTGATATGAAAAACATGTGTCTTTCATTTCAATTTCAATATGTCAAAATATGTGTTCTATTTGATGGGTAAAATGATAAATCTATGATAACAATAGACAAAATACATTTATCAAAATGCATCATACCATGTGCTATGATAAATCATAAGACACATTTATATATGAATAAAAAAATTGAATTACTGTATAGTCTTTTGCATTTTGATTGGGAAAATGGTTAGTTATTTACATTCCAATTGGGAAAATGGATAGTCTTTGCATTTTCTAAAATATTCCAAAAATTCCAAAAAGAATCAAAACATTCAAAAAAATCCAAATACATGTTTTGCCACCTATATGTTCAATTATATCCTTGGCACTTATGTGTTAGTTTCATGTTGAGGTATAACATATAATTTACTCCTACATACACATATACATGAATACACAAATACATTATACACTCCTATTTCATATGTTTGCTTTCCCTCTACTCATGTCATATGGACATTGGGGGCATCTACTTCCATATTAATACACATATATTATATGATTCAATTATCACTCTATACTATCATGTTTGAGCATACATATGTACTTAAACATGCCTATTATCCATGATTTTATCTTTAATATGGTACTTGATACACTATGCACTTGACATACTTTTCCTAACACATTATATCCATGGGCCACTATGACATATTTATGCTGGATACTTTTCCTTTATGCACTTATTTGAATGTTTTTCATCAATATTGTCTTGATTGTTCAATAATTTGAATATGATCCATTATATGTGGCCCCTATGCTCCATTATATATGTCCCATGTGTCTATGTTTTCCTTATTTGACATTTGAATATTTCATTTCTTTTTGTATGGACATTTGAATATGTCCTTCCTTAATTTATGGACACTTGAATATGTCATGTCCATTTCGGTTTCAAGAATTTGAATATTCCCCTGGTTTTGGTATCCTTGGACCATTGCCTTTTGACTTATTTTTTAGTGATCTTATGTGTGTGTGTGTGTGTGATTATTTGCTTTTTAGCTTGTGTTGTTACTATTTTGGAATTTACATGATATTTATCATGCATATTATCCTTACATATGATCACATTGGTTATATGTTCTTCAATGATACATTTACCTATACATGCTCCTTTTATATGTTACATGGTTACATTCACATATTTTATAGTTGTATTACGCTTTTAAGGTGAGGTAACTTATAGGGACTATTTATACATCACCTCAATTGGTGGGAATATAAATTGGGACATGTTTTGAAATCATGTTCTCTACACTCATTCAATATTTAGTACTAATACTAGTTTTCAGAGTTAGTGAGGGAATATCATATGGACATGGCTTCAACACATTCATAGTTTCAAAATTTAGTGCATGCTTTAGAAGCATGTTCTCCACACTCATTTAGTATTTGGTACTTATAATATTTTGAAAATTTAGAGGGGGCATGTCATATGGACATGGCTTCCACACCTTCACAATTTTTAGATTCAGTGGGAGTATGTTTTTGAGTCATGTTCTCCACACCTATTCAGTATTCAACATGTCTACTTTACAATGGGGGTATGTTTCAGAAACATGTCCTCCACATTGGTACTTATATCATTTTAATATTTATCCATATATATTGTGGTCATGATTTGGAATCATGTCCTCCACACTTACACAGTTATCCAAATTGGCCAAAGCACATAGTTATATGATTTAGATTCATGATTGTGGAAGAATTATATACATGATATCATTGTTATACATAGTTTCAGTATGAGACATATCTAAGGTACATATGCTATTAAACATATGAATATTATTTAAAAATTAAAATCAATTTTAGATTCCAAAATCATTTCACGTACTTATACCCCATGGAATTTTATAGACATTATAGAATCAATCTACTCCAGTAGTTGGTTCACCTTTTTGGCATGGTTAAGGTGATAAAATCCCTCAATATTTCTAGTTTTTTAGGTTGTATCTTATTTTATCAGCCAACCTCACTAGGTTATAAGTATCATTGTGTTTCATTTTTAAGCTAATTTCAACTTCCAAGTGGAAACTCACTTTTACTCCAAATTTTGGGGCATATTCTCTCTCTCTCTCTCTCCCTCTCTCTCTCTCTCTCTCTCTCTCTCTCTCTCTCTATATATATATATATATATATATATATATATATATATATATATATATATATATATATATATATATATATATATATATATATATTCACTTTAAATATTTATATATATTTATCCTAATATCAATTTCATATTCTTATAATGATATATATTTTGAAAAATAACTTTCTAATAGGCAAGGTGGTTACATTCACACACAAATGTAGTCTAAACCTATCCCTTTCAATTTAAATAAATTTCAAGTAATTTTAAACTAGATTATATGCACCAATTTAAAATTTTAACATGCCCTTAATTTCAAGTCCATCACCAGTAAAGCACTCAAATTAAACTCAATAGAAAAAAGTCAAACTCAACTCAATTAAATGTAAAGTGTGCATACACACTGAGGTACTTATTCCTTTCCTTGAAATTAGCAATTTCATTACCATATAAAATATGTGGGTATATGTATATGATATTTTTTTATTATGTAGCACCTCAATCTTATACACTTGGAAAATATAGACCTTGGTTGTTTCACTTAGTCCTACGCAAGCCTTGCTTTCACAAGCCTTGAATCTACTCTATTTTATGTTCCTTATCCTATCTCTTAGTGAAACTAGTTTTATATTGATGACACGTCTTATGTTGATGACACAAACATCCTATCATTCACAAAATTCCTAAAATGTACTTACCTTACACCTCTTCATGTTTTGATTTTATACTTATTTTGTTACTCCCTAAACACTAATGCCAAGGCTAGAAAGTAATATTGACATTATTGTCTTTCACTAAAGTAAGTGTCCAATTCCCTAAAGTCATCAAATTTTAAAATAAAATATATTCCAATGGTCAACCTAAGTGCCTTAATGTGAGTTATCTCTAGATAGGATTGGTATAAATACAATATCAACCTTCATTCATTCCTTGCCTAACAATTAGACCAAGAGATAAAGGAAACTTATCAAAATCATTCTATCAATCATTAAATTGATCAAAATCTTCCCTATTTACACACTATTCATATGTACAACACATCTATAGGTCTAAATACTAAAGGATTAATTATAAGGTCTTATTTTCTAAGTTACAAGCTCAATCACTTTTGTACTTACTTTACATAAATTACATTATTCATAAACAAGAAAACACATAGGGGAGAAATACTTGAGTTTAATTACCTATTCTAGTTTATTGGCTATGTAGACAATGCCCTTTGATAGCATGGTCATTTCAAGTCATCTCAACACTATGTGCCAAGTAACCCATTTTTCCTCAAGGTCACATTGAAGATGTAAAGCTAGGGTTTGACCATTTCATGAGTGATAGTCCATGATAAAAATATAAATTCACCAGAGAGAATTCAAAGTTAAACCTAGAATTATATAAATTGTCACATCCTATTTTAGCTAATATTCTATATAGGACACTAGAATTGAACATGAACCATATCATCGACATAACCATCCAGGGTTAACATAACTGTCTAGAGAGCCAAAGGCACCAGATCTAGAATATGAAAATTATTTCAAAACTATCTTCTTACCTACTTTTAACATATTATATATCCATAATTATATTAGCATAAAACCCAACTAATTACCTTATTTAATTTCATTTCTATATCTATCATATTTGTAATTTCTATTAATAACTTATCTTAGTTTAATAAATTAACTATATGGTACATCTTAGTTTCAAACTTTAAATGGATTATTGTATATTTTATATTCACCCTTTTCCCCTATAATTTATATATCATTAACCCTTTTTACCTAAGTAAGATCCACATCCAAATTAATTTTTAAAATGTGTAAGGTTACCATGTGCATCTCTAGGGGGTTGGGGGAATTAGGATTGTTTGCTCCCTAATGAGTGGGTTGAGGTTGGTTTTGAAGATGTGATAATCAGTTTTGCATTTGCATCATTTAGTTGGCACTATTAGTTTGAAAAGTATCAATTTTATTGAGAGTTTTTAATAATAATTTATTAGTCTGAATGGTGTTTTTACTATTAGAAGCAACATTGGATGAATTATTAGTATATAAGGTAGTAAGAGTTTGAGATGTGCTAGTAGTATGAGATGCAATAGTGGCATGAGATGTAATAGTAGAATTATAGGTATTAGTAGTTATATGGAATTGGGTATTAGTGTCAGTGATTTGAATAAACCCACTAAAAGTCACATCTTCCATGTTTGTAGAAATACATGACATGAAGGTAAAATAAGACATGGAGGATGATGCCATAATTTTATAAGGATGCATGAGAGATGGTAAAAATGTGGTCGAAGTCATAAACTATCTTACCCAAAATCATATAGAAAAACTAGGTGAAGGTGAATAGGGTTATCCTATATGAGGACCAATCATGATGCTATAAATAATTTTAGGATCCTTACCACTACATTGAGTATTTTTATTAATGAAGAGGGTCATTTTAGCTATATATTCAATGTCATTTTTATCTTCTACTATTTTAATAAATAAAGGATTAAGGGTATAGAATAAGGAAGAGTCCCATAATTTGTAGTTATTTTGGTCACATGGATTGGTTACAATAAAATGTGTTTAAAGAATTTTATTAGGATTAGTGAAACTCATCATGTTGGTTTGATTTTGATCTATAGTGTCATAAAATAGATGTTACATGATGAAATAACTGAGTTAATCTCTTACTTATGGATTTTAAATATTAAGAGGTTGAAAATTTTGGAATAAGATGAAGTCAAGTTGGTCAATGAAGTTAGATACAAATAAAGACAAGTGAATCTATAGTATAGTGGGTTGAGCTAGTTGACTAATTTTTGTAGGAGGGAAAATGGAATAGTCTACAATAGAACAGGTTGATACTATTGACTAAATGTTGTATGCAGGAAAATTAGAATAGTATGAAATAGACTAAGTCAAGTTGGTCAATTAAGTTATGTAGGAAGGAAAAATATAATAGTTTATAATAGACTAGGTTGAATCGGTCAATTGAGTTCTATAGGAAGGAAAAATATAATAGTATGTTATAAACTATTTTGATATATTAGATTGAGTTCTATAGGAAGGAATATTATAATAGTTTATAATAAATTGGGTCAAATTAGTTGACTAAGTTATGTAGGAAGGAAAAATAGAACAGTCTGCAAAAGACTAGGTTGCCCTACTCGACTATGTCTTAGAATCTAGGAAAAAAACAAATGGTCTAAATTTGAATGATTTAGTTGTAATTACAATAAAATAAAATTGAAACACATAGACAACTAGGTCAATTTGGTCGATCTAATGTCATCACATAACATAAATCTTGTATAAATGCTTGTTAATACAAGTCTACAATAAAAAATGGAACGACAAACAACAAGCAGCCAATATGAAATTTAGTAGCTAATTAGTTATTCAAATAGAATATGAATAATTTATACTAAACATTTTGATTGAAAGTGTAGGATTCAAAATATACTTACTTGTATGTTGGATAGTATCAGCCCAATATTTTAGATCATTCACTTTAGAGGAAGTATAATTACCATAGCCCACAAAACATGGTTTCAAGAGTAAACTGGAAGTATCTTCTTGGAACTAACCTTTAATTAATGCACCACACAAAAAAATGGTTGGATAAATCCCTAAGATTCAATAAAGAAGGAAATCTTAAACACTTTTGAAATACCATAAATTAGATGGAAACTAAGAGCCATGTTTAGCTATGTATTATGGATATGAGTATACGGTAAAGCCTCTCACACCTTGATATTTATAAATGATAGGAAAGAACTATAAAAAAAATATGGATTAGACCTTCATGATAGTAGATAAGTAGTTTTAAATCCATTGATACATAGTTTTTAAGGAAAGCCAAATAATGTGAAAAATAAAAATTTTGAAAGCTAATTTGTAGTTTTTGTAAGGTAAATAAATAGGCAACAAAATGAAAAGTAAAGTCAGTTTGATTAATATCAATGTATGTTGATTTCCTTTGTTTAAACTAAGAATAAATATAAATTGAAGAAAGTTGACTCATTCAACCAAGTTGTCAAAATAAAATAGAACATAGTTGAGATCATTGACTCAGTTTATTTGAAATATAGGCCAGAATAATTGTATTTGAGCACATCAACTTAGTTTTATGGTAATAAAATAGATACAGAACTAAGTTAAGTAGGTAAACTTAGTTGACTATAAAGCTACAATTTTATATCACTAAAAAATTGGTAAATATAATACTAAAATTTAAATTTTAAAAAATAGCAGAAAAATAGATTTAAATAAATTTTGATAAAGATAAATTATTGATCTAGTTATAGTTAACCTATCAAATAATACTGATTCAACCAAGTCAATGTAGTAGTTTTCCTAAAAATGTTGATTACTTGTTTTGAACAAGGTCATCCAAGCAGAAGTTTGAACCTGTAAAGGTAGAAGATAGATATTTAAACAAAGTTGAGCCAGTCAACATGGCATAAATAAAACTGGTAAATAAAAAATAAAATAGAACTATGTTGATTTGATCAACTTAGTTATATAACTAAAAATATTAAAAGTAAGAGAATTAATTAGATCGATTTAGTTATATGTTAAAGTTGTAAACATAAACTATGTCAATCAATAAAATAATCTAATTTTCTAAAATTGGAAATTTTATGCGTAGAAGGCCAAACAAGGTTGACAGGCTCACCTCAATTGAAAAAAATAAAAAATATGACCTAAATATGTCAATAGGGTCAACAAGGATTAATACACATATAGTAAAACTAGGTTGATAGGGTTGGCAAAGTTTTAAAATATTACATAAAGATTTGAACTAGTTCAACATGATCGATGAAGTATAAAAACTTGCATGTAGAATGTTAAACTAGGTCAACGGGTTGACCTAATTATCTATATATAGAAAATTAATAATATTTAAGGGTTAGATTCATGTTGGTTTTACCATAATTTATGCAAGTGAAATAAGATATATCTAAAACTTATCCTACTCATTAATATCTAAGCTCAGAGAAGGTAATCAACTAATTATTTGCTTAGTAATACTTTGTTATATAAAGGTTATGAATAATAACATATCCACTAAACTTACACTAAAGAATCTATTATCACACAATAGCAAAGGATATTTTTTCAAGGCCTCTATTAAAATTCCATTTTTTGATAACCCTAGCTAGGCCTTATGATTGTAATAATAATAAGAAAACTAATCTACTAAATAAACATGCTAGATAATCTAGTAAATGAATGTACAATCTAATATAGTGATCACCAAAGCTTGTGTAATAAATGGGGAAGATAATAAACATGGAAATAAAATTATTTATAATATAACATATAAATAATCTAATAAATGAGAGATACATTTCAATCTATTAGTTCTACAACATCTACTTATCAAAATATGAAGGGTTAAGAATATGTTTAATTGTTGAAGTGAACCCATGGTGGTTCAATATCTCCCTTGTCCAATGGTGCTTTAAAAAAGGTTATTGTGGCTTGTAAGGATCATAAAATATAAATTGTATGTAGACCACAAAACTTCTCTTATACATCAAAGACATTCACAATACAAGTGTTACTTTTCTAAGGCAAAAACCTAAGAAATGAAACCTCCTATTGATTGTATAAATAGGTTTGTGAGTATTTTTTATGCACGGTTTAATGATACTTTCTTAGAAATGAATTTTAGGGTATATATATAGCCATGGATTGACCCTAAACCCTCTTAGGAATTTAGGTGATGAATTTGGCCTTGTCTACTTTATTAGGTAGGAAATAGAGTCATTAGGTCTCAAACTATGTTAGCTTTGGTCAACATAGTTTTTTAACATACATTAATCTCATAAGGGGGCCAACCATATCTATGTCATAGGAAAAGTAGTAAAAATGGGGTTTTTATTAGGTAAGGGCTATTTTGGATGGTGAATTTATTAGGGGATTATATAAGAGGGGTTTTAATGCTTAAAGTATCAGATAACAGTAGTTTGTAGTGATTTTAGGTAATGTTATTGGGACCAACAACATACTAAAGCACCAAAGTTTTGCCAACCCCTTTCCATATGCTCCCTTTAAGGTGTGCACTCAGAGAGAGTAAGATTTGGTAGGTTCCTAAAAGATAGAGAGAGAGAATCAATAATTGATAATGTTTAATAATATTATGTGTATACAACATGTTATCATTTATATTTAGATATAAAACTTTGCATTCTATACGTTGGGCCTTTTGTCATGTTTTTTAAATATGACAACATGTGGCATGATCACACTTATCCACTTAGTCACAATTTTTGTAATGTATTTTATCATATATACAGGATGTAGGTTAACACAATGTCACCCTATGGATGGTTATTTCTCTTTTGGATGGTCATTATGTTATTATTATGTTTATTTAATTAAAAATCCCCAACTATCCAAGATATTGATAGATGGAATAATCATGTTAATCCACTTTGTCGCAAAGCCTTGTAAAAATTATCAGAAGTTATTAGTCATGGATGAATAGGATTATGATAAGTGGAATGATCTCATTCATCTAGATGGTCAACGATGTTAGACATTTTCATGATCTAATTTACAGTTATGGATGAATAAGATGTAAACACATGACATGATATAATTAATATATGTCTCCAATAATGTTCTATAATTTTACATTGAAATTTGTGGAATTGACTACACAAAATGATGATAAGTGGAACCATAATTTTAATATATTTGGTTTCAAAGTGTATACATCTAAGTCATTTCTATACATGATATGATAGATATTATGGAAATATACAAATAATTATAGCTCTTTCATATGACCACCAAGGATCAAAAAATTGAATACATCCATAGATCAATGATATTAAAACAAGTGGTTAAATCTCATGGATATGTATGTTCACCAATAGATTAAGACTAAGATGATTTGAACTATAAAGAGTGTATAAACCATATTAGAATACATGGCACAATATCATTCACCTGATTTCTTGATTATTCAAAATGCATATCCACTCCTTGATTTGATAGTTATTAGGCATGAAGGAGACATGTGGCTAAGAGTGATGTGAACCTATAATGTCAATATGACCTAGAAAAAGACAAGAATAACTTTAGACAAATTTTATTTATCTTCATTATTCTATAAAATTAAAACCTAAATTCACCAAATGTCTCAAATTTAAAATCCCAATTATATTCATAAGAATATTTTCAACAATAATGCTCATTTTAGGATTTTGTACTAAATGTCATGAGATAATGATCAAATTGAAATATCAACATGTAGATTCCAACTCTAAGGTATTTATAATATATTGAATATGAACATGAAAGTTTTAGCTCAAATTGGGTCCTCATTTGAGATTTTTAAAATGGGTTGTGTTGGATATAATAAATGGTGACTCAGTCAGGGAAATAGTCTAGACTATTTGAGAACCCATAATATTGGTTTCAAATATCATGACAAAATTACAAACATTACAAGAAAGAAATAAAACAAATATAAAAATGAAAGAGAATTCAATGGATCCATGAAACATACTAACCCTTTTCATTTATCAAATTGTGGGTGGTTCTGTGAAAATTAATTCCACTTTTTATTTGATTTTTAACAAATACTGGACAAAATTTTAGCTCTCTTTGTTTCCCCATTTTTAAGATATATTTTAGATTTTAAACACAATGTTTTGGAAAGTTGGGAATTAATTTCATACCATATAAAAATCCTTATCCTTGACATATATACCTTTGCTTCCACTCGAAGCATTTCTCTACTACTAGCCGTGCATCCATATCCCCGATAGAGATTACTTAAATCCCCATTATTCCATGAGTTTTATTACTTTAATTCTTTTGAAACTTTCTTGGAATAAGGTTTGAGAACCACCATTAGCTAGGTTTATAAGAATTAAATTAATTGTAAATTATATATTTCAATCATATCTTGACTTTATCAATGTTTATTATCTCTCAAACAAGTTTTAAGCAAAAAAATGTGAAATTGGTCTTTCAAAATGAGAAGTCCTTCCAAAATTTTCATGAAAATATCAAATCAACTTTCATAGTTCTAGTGGACTCATTTTATTTAGATAAAATATCAATTTAATCATGACATGTGTCTTAACTCAATGACCTAAAACACACATAAATTAACCTTCATAATCAATATTTGAGTATGATTTGTCCACCCTTTAAAATTTTGGAAAATTTTACATAAGAAGTGATCTTGACTATTTTGAATTTAAGAAAACTAATCTAAGAAAGCATGAAATTCAATCTATGAAAGCAATAAATCTACTCTATAAAATCAATAAATATAATATATGAAAATAATAAATATACTCTATAAAACCAAGAAATCTACTCTAACCCAATTAATAAATTATAAATTATAGCCATTCTAAGATATCTCCAGTCAAATCAGTAATGAAATAATTTTCATAAGTTACCTATTAACTGGAAAAGTTAAATAATTATATTGATGTTATTTTAAGTTAAAAACATTGTTATCCAAAATTTTAAAGATGTGATATGGCCCAATCCAAAGGGAGTAAACTTATCATGTTTTCCCTAACTTTCATGTATTTTATCCCATAGGATCATTAGGTTTGAAATTATCAAAACTTTGATTTTCTATATTTTATCAAACCACTTATTTACAATATCCTAATGTTTATTAAAGTTATGGAAAGCTTATATTTGTGCATCCTCCATTTGGATAATGTCTAGTAATCATGATTGAATCCTTTCATCTTATAATATATAATCATGCATGAATTGATACATTGGTAGTTTGATAGTAATGGGAAACATAGGCTATTTTCCATATGCTAATCGAAAGGGCAAGGCCTTGAGGACATCTTTATATCTTTCTCTATCTACCCATAAAGCATGTTTCAATAATAGATTCCATTTTTTGCATTTTTAATCTATTGAATTATTTATTGCATCTATCAAGTTCTTATTGGTAGATTATTGTAACCCATTTCCTTGTGGCTAATAGTTAGAAGAGAACCTAATAGCAATTTGATTATTATAATCCCACATTGTGAACTTGATAGATTGCATAAAAAGACAATTGTCTCATAATAGAGAGATCATACAGACAATTGTATATATATAATTATTATTTAGGATCACATCTCAGATAGATGCCTTTAAAGTTGTTAATGTATAACACTACCTTATTTATCATGTAGTGTTCTAATTTGAGCATAACTGCTTGTCTTTGTTCTCTAATCAATTAAGGAGGGCATGTGAAAATGAGTAAATAATTAATAATCTAAGTGTTTCAACCACCTCTAAATACTTAATAATGGTTTATATATTCAATATATATGCATGTATTAGTCTCTTCCCTTAACTAGATGATACCTTACCCTATTACCATTTTAGCAAGTTTGATCTCAAGGTCAAATTGTTTCAACTTACCCATCCATTTTCCCCTTCTCTCTCCTAAGTCATTTTGTGTAAATTTAAGCTTAATTTTTGGGTCTTGGATAATGGCATATGTATTTTTAAATAGGATATAATTTATAAATTTATTTACAACCTTGATCAAAGCTTAAATCTAATTTCCTATCATGGAATACTTAAGCTTTGTATCCCTTAGATTGGTACTCATAAATTCAATAAGATGATCATTGTCATCCACCTTTTATGTAAGTACTATTACTATAGTGTTTTTTTGATGCAAATTAATACATGAATAAATCCTTGTTGATATTTGGGATAATCAAAATTGGGGATTAGGCAATGGTAGTATTGACATCCTGGGATGATCTCTTTACCTCTATTATCCATTATTTTTTTACATCCTTATTCAACATGGAATTTAGTGTCTTGACAATCTCTACAAATATTGAAATGAACTTGCAAACAAAATTTATTTTTCCAAAGAATGACTTAAACTATTTCTTTTTGTTTTAATGTAACTTTTTTTAAAATGACCTAGACTCCATCAAGTTCGATAGAAATTCCTTATTTTGTGATGACATGGCCTATAAATTTAACTTTTGTGACCATGAAAATTCTCTTATTTAGGTTCAAGTAGATCCTATATCTTTGGAATCTATCCAATAATATTAGCAAGTGGTTCACATGATCATCTATGTATTTATAAAATATAGTTAACTCATCCATGTATATGATTTTGCATTTTCTAATAAGTCCTTAGAAATAAAATATATGGCCCACTATAAAGTAGCACCTACATTAATAAGTCTAAATTGAATTCTTTTGTATGTAAAATTTTCACACTTGGTGGTGAAATTAGTTTTCATTAAATCATCATTTTCTACTAGTACCTAGTTGAAACTTAAGAAACCATCCAAAAAAACATCATATATAACCCACAAACTATCTGAATTACTTCATCTAGGGAAGGCAATGGATAATTTTATTTTTCTAAAACTTGGTTGAGCTTCCTAAAATATACAAGTGTTATTTCCCCTTTATTATTTCATAAGGGACTTATTTGGCTACCCATGTAGAATGCCTGATGGGAAATATAATTTTGGCCTTGAATAATTTCTAAAATTATTTTAAAATAAGAGTATCCAAGATATGATTGGCTAGTCTCTATCTCTACTTAAAAGGTTTTTTTCTCTTATTTTAATGATATAATGTGTGTGATGAATCTAAGATAAAAAAAAATGTAAGGTATTCATAGGTCCAATGGATCACATATTTATATTCTATTAGTAAATCCCTCATCCTTTATTTTTCTTCCTCTGTGCAACTCCATTCAATGTTAACTAGCTAGGATTACCCATCTATCCCTAATTTTACCTTGGTGAAATTAGACTCATTAGTCTTATATTATTTCCATTTTTCATCTTAACATTCCATATCAAAGACCCATTCTCATTATACAATTCATTTTGGTATCTTATTTTCTTTCAATTGGAGGATACCATCATTTTCCTTATCTAATTTATTCATTAGATCAAAATCCTTTTCATAAATTATTTGAAACTCAACAACACTATATTTGCCCATGAAATAAATAATTTTTTGGTCATCATTGAATACTTGAAAGTGATCAATATTACTAGGAACTAAAGAATAAGGTATTAGTTCAATATATAATTTATGCATTTTTTATTCTTTGAGGGGAACCAAATTGGTTATATAGGTACCCAAGGAGTTATTAATTTTATTTTGATCCCTAAGGACTAATTTTATATTGATCCCTAAGGACTAATTTTATATTGAAATCCTTAAATAACTCAATTATATCCTAGGCCCTATGTTTATATTTCTTGAGATATGGAAACTGGCACTAATACTAACTCCTAATTTAGTTACAAACACACTATGAGTCTCGAAAAATCAACAACCACTTGACATTATGTTCTAGTGTGAATTGGATCACCATAATTAGAGCTTCATATTATTTATGGTTATTAATGCATGGATATTTTAGTCAAAAATTAGGTTAGTTCTACCCCTCCCTTAGGATCAGTTAATGTTATACCCACACTAGATCTCTAATTAGAATGAGCACCATCAAAATATAAGGTCCATAATTGTGAAGGACCTTTGTATACACATTCATGATCTTCAAATTTAATTTTAAATGTTTAAACCCTTACATGTGATGAATCAAATTTTACTCTCTCATTTTTGGCATGATACTCTATGATCATATGCTTCATTTTTCTTCTCCATCATCCTTAATATGATTGGATACACTTTTACAAGGTATCCACATATGCAAAAAAAATATGGCCATGTATCCATTCAGTGTTTTTGACTAATCATAATTTAGGATTAAACAATAAGCCTCATAAATGTTAACTAATAATATATCAACATACAACTAGATACATGGCTGAGATTCAAACTGCATGTAAATATTTATCAATTCTCCAACAACTAGGAAAAAATATTTATCCAACTATAAAACTACACTTTTTTACATTTTTGGGACCAACCCTAGTATTTTTCATATCCCTATGAGAATCACAAAAGTTGAGGCACATATGTCAACTAGGAAATTATACTCATATTTCCCAAAGATTAGATATCCGATTAGAAGGGTGGGACCTCAATTTTGTCTTCATAAATGACCATATTTTCATGTGCTATTTTTGATTTCAGTAGATGTTTTTATAATCAAAGATGAGAAAAATCTCTTTCTATTTTTTGATTTGATCTAATTCATGAAGATTAATATTGATGTAGAGGGCTTTGTTAAAATTGTCTTTAGTCATGAAAACAAGAAATACATTCCCAAACACTTACCTCTACCAAAATCTCTCCAAATTATGATCTGTGGATTGACTTTCTTGGTTCTCAACCTTTGATTTCAATATTATTTGACTCTACCTTCTTATTCCTCTTAAAGTCACCTTAGTCCTGAGGATCATTCATTTGTTAACATTCTCTAGTCTTTATTAAAATTGTACTTTCTTGTATAAGGTTCATGAAACACTCAATCACTTATTTTTCATATATATATATATATATATATATATATATATATATATATATATATATATATATATATATATATATATATATATATATATATATATATAATAAATTAATATGTTTTTGAACTTGTGTTCAAAGATAAGGTATATATATATATATATATATACACACCTTATCTTTGAACACAAGTTCAAAAACATATTAATTTATTAATTATACATATAATATTACCTCTGTGAGGGTTTTTAGATCACACATTCATGCCTTTATTATCTTTTTTATCTTATCCCACAACCTCTAATTACAACTCCTTTTCATTCACTATTTTCCTCTCTATCACAAGGTTCTTTAGTAGCCTTTTTTATGGCTCATTTACTTTGTATGGATATGTATGCATTAATAATGGAAAAATACTTTCCTTATCAACAACCCTCTATCATTTTCTTACATTTCACCAATTTTCATGTGATTTGGTTAGTTCAAACAATTTTTATAAGAACTTTTACTATGAAACCCTAATGTAGGGTTGGCTCTATCTACAACAAGCCAAAAAGGATTATAAACCTTTTTCAAAGGTTTTTATTACTTTAAAAACTCTATTTTAATTGCTTAATGACTTCCTAACTATCATTCATCTTCACCAATCATTATATTTCCTATTTGAAACTTTTACAATTTATTTTCTTCCAATTTTATGTGCTTTACTATGAACCCTTATAGACTCGGTAACCTGAGAGTCAAAATTTGGTTATTCTATGCCTTGTGAAAGATTTCCAACGTTCTACATGGTTATAACATGTACCTACAATCTACCTAGACGTTCTCCTATGCATATAATCTTTTATATAGGCCTTTATTCAACTCTTAGTGTAATTTTGAACACTATTGTGTGTGAATACATAGGCTAAATAAAGTCTGACCATATTTTACGAATTAGGTTTTAAATGAAATTAGATCAATTCAAGAACTTAAATAATATATATAAATAAACTTACCTTTCAACCTTACACTTCAAACAATCTCATTCCAAAATCTTTCATTGACACAGAGTTTGCTAAGTCTTCTTTATATAATCATAACAAAAAATATAGGCCTATATTATTATCTATAGATAGTCTTATAAAATGATAGTATTAAATGTATTAGGGATATTTAATTAATGAAATTAATGTATTGATTTGTATCAAAACACCTTTCATAGGGTTTTGCTCCTCAAAACAATGTATACTCGATATTTCTCTCTACAAACAAAAATAGGGTTTCAATATAGAGTGATCAATTTCCTAAAAAATTACTTGGGGTTTGTGATCAGTCATATTAAATTCCATATAATTTAATTAATCATTTATAATTCAAATGGTATTTTACAAATTTCTTCTTTTCTCATTACAAAACATAGTCCTTTGAATTCATTACAAAACACACTTTTCTACATTCTTTACATAGGATCTACAAACTTGTTATTCATCAAAAACTTTATAAATAAAAATACCAATGATTTTATAAGATTTATATATATATATATATATATATCACACATGATATATTTTCCACAAAATCTTCAAAGGCCTTTCTTCACTAGGCCATTCTCCATTACTAATTTTCATAGTCAATCCATAACATATGTACATGACAGTGATTGCAACCTTGTTTTAAGAACACAACAAAAAATTATTTATCCATTATATTTTAGGGTTTACATATTAAATCTCATTTGAATCCAAACCCTCTAATCTAACTCTATAACTCCACAAAATCATTTTCAAGACTTTTTACATCTCAATAAATTTGTAACTACCTCCTAACTCCCTCAGTATGTTGAGGAAGTGTTAACTACCTAACCACTAATGCATTTGTCAAAAATTAATAACTTAAAAAGTTATATTGACCCTCTTAAATAACCCAATTTAGATATATTACACTTTTTATCTCTTTTACAAATGATGTAGGATCTAACTTGCTTCTTAGAATTCAAATTTTCAAACTTGCAAAAATGGTAAGAAAATGCCATATGAACTAGAATTTACATTCTAAGGACATATGAACCTCCTAACTCATACAATCACCTCCTAAATTACTTATTCTATTTAAAACAAATCAAAATTTTGAGACCATGAAGATGCCCCTACATCACACTGCTAAGGGGCAAGAAAAACTTTCCCTGAAAGTTATAGATAATCTTGTTTGATGTGCTTCAACTACTTTCTTGCTGAGATTTAATCTTCCTTACATGACCTCTTGAGTCCCAAGGTATACATGAACAATTTATACCTCCTAATATATTTTATATAGCTTTTAACTACCTCTGATGCATATGTGCATTCTCTCTTAAGCCATACTTGTATTTCTTTCTTCCTCTTACAATCTTATTTCATGATATACTTGCAAGATACAAAAAATGATTAACGAAAACATGTTATTTCTCATGCCTTTGAGGAATTATCCAAATATCCTCTTTGCTTTCTTGTTTTTATTGTTCACTAGTACCTTCATGTGTTTTTTATGCTTTAATAATCTTTTTTTCATCATCCACCAATGCATCTTCTCCTTCTCTTTGCATGTTTTATCCTTCATCTACAACTTTTACTTCAACCTTAATATAAAAAACTTCATCATGTGGAGTGTCTCTTTGTACTTGACTTCTCCTTACCTTCATTAATTTTCTTATCTTGGGTATAAATTTTGCATTCCACAATAATATGTTTTCATTTGTAACCTCTTTGACCATCTCTCTATACATTTGATGAGGATCAAATTCATAGTCTCTTTTCAAATCTTCATACAAAATTACATAGTCGTAATACCTTTCCTTATTATGTTGTCCCTATGATTCTTTGCTCTAATTTGCATCCTCTTGAGTGATTATCTCTTCTTGCTTCATGCTTTTTTAGTTCATGGATGGATGACTTGCTTATTCTTACTCCATCATGACTCTCTCTTAAGCCTCTCCTTCCTCTTGGTGCCTCTTAAACACCACTTGATCATATGCTTCCTCTTTTTTTTATTTGAGCCCATGCATTGGCCCAACTATCTTATTCTCTTTCTCAACTCTCAAACCTACATTCACAAATATCAAAGCATCAATAGTTTACAAAACATGAGGCTTGATTGCCTCTTTCTCCTTCATCTTTGACTTCTTTTTCAACACCTTCAAATGTTTCCTCAATCTACCAATCTCTTCTTGTCTTTTCCTCTCCTTCATGATGTATTTAATAGGCCAACTCACTCTTTTTCTAACTCCAACTAAAAAACTGGGTCTAAGTGCTTCCAAAACTTGCTCCAAAGCTATCAATACTTCCCTCAACTCAATAATATCCCTCATATCCACTTCTTCTCTCTTGTGAAAAGCTTCTTGTTTCAATAGCTTCATCATCTTGCACTCTCTTCTCTTAAAATTATCTCTCTATTTTTCTCTATTTTACCTATTTCATTCATGAGAAGCCTTCCCACTTGTCTTCTTGATCATTCACTTGGTCTCTCTCACTTGAATCTCTCTCTTAGATTCTCTTTGTTCTATTCTCAGGCTCTCCTTGAGCTTCACTCTCTCGTTAGATCTCACTAACTATATTTATTTCTCTTCAATACTCTTAGATTAAGGGATTTACCACAAAATTTTTACCTTCCTACCTCTCTCTCTTTCTTATTCCTATATCCTTATTAACAATAATCTCAATGCAACCTTTCCACACAATATCTCAGACAATCTCAACATAGTATATACACAAATTAGATCAATAATTTCTAAAAAAACTCAAAACATACCTTAATTATCTAATACGAAATGATGTAGAGGGATTTTTTAAACTTTTCTTTAGGTGGTAAAATAATAAATTCATTCCCCAATACTTACCTCTCCCAAACTCTATCCTAATTCTGATCCTTGAATTGACTTACTTGGTTATCAACCTTTGATTTAAATATTCTTTAGCATTGCCCTATTATTCCTCTTAAATTCACCTTAGTCTTAAGGAACATTCATTTATTAACCTTATCTGATCTTTATTTAACTTATACTCTATTGTATAGGGTTCATGAAACAATCAATCACTTGCTTTTCACAGACATCTATACCTTCTCTTTTAACACAAGTTCAAAAACATATTAGTGTATTACTTATATAGATAATATTGCCTCTATGAGGGTTATTATATCACTAATTCATTACATTATTATCCTCTTTTCCATAACTCACAACCTATAATTACAACTCCTTTCCATTCACTATTTTCCTCTCTATCACAAGGTTTATTAGTAGCCCTTTTTAAGGCTATTTTACTTTCTATAGATACATACAGATAAATAATGGAAACATAATTTAATTTATAACAACCCTATATCATATTATTAATTGTCACAAAGTTTCAATTCCTACTTAAATCTTTACACCACTTTTTCAAGCTCTTTTATGTCATTGTCAAGATCCTTTAGGTATTCTATGCCATCTTTGCACACACAATCACTTGTAATGGTATGGATTCATACCCAACAAAAATATAATCCTAAAAATCCCTTATTATATCATAATTAATAAATTATAACCAATTTTCATGTGATTTGGTTGGTTAAAATAAATTTTAAAAGAATTTTCACTCTGAAACCCTAATGTAGGGTTGAATGTGTCTGTAATAGGTCAAGAAGGGTTCTAAACCTTTTTCAAATGTTTTAATGACTTTAAAACCTATATGGTAATTATTTAATGCTTTCCTAATTATCATTCATATTCATCAATCATTATATTTACTATTTGAAACTTTTATAGTTTATTTTCTTCTAATTATATGTGCTTGACTAAGAACCCTTATAGACTGGGTAACCTAAGAGTCAACTGATGGGTGTCATTATCACCCCTTCATTTAAAAAACACAATTTTGTGTCTATTATTACCAAGGTAGTGTCTAAATTTGTTTTTAATAAGGTATATTTTATCTTAACAATATTTATTTTGGGTTTTTCTTTTAATATTACATTAATCTATACCTAATTTTAACTCTTAAACTATGATTTTGAAAGAAAACACTCTTTGTAGAAACATAAACCACTCAATATATTCTAATTTGTATAATTTGAAAATGTTTCTCAAAATTGTAAAACAAAATCACTCTTATAGAATTAAAAGGATGGCAAATCTTTAGGATTGGGCCCTTGCTCCCTCATATCCAGGTTGAAATTAACTCAGCTCAAGACATTCTTCAACACATGAATTGAGAAGAAAATTGTTGTCATATTTTATATTTTAGAGAATCAACATTATAATATTGTTTTATGTAATTAAAAAATTTATATATCCAAGCATATATCTATCCATTTATTCTATATCAACAATTGTCTTATCCACAATTCTAGGAAACAAGCTAGCTAAATTGAAACTAAAAGATATTTCAAATGGATTGAAAAATATAGTTGGAATTGGAAATCATTAAAATGAGATAAAAGAATCCATATATAAAATTTTCAATGCCTAACTATATCAATCAAATCTTTACATATATTTTCATTCGTATCTTCTATCTTCACCATTGTAACCTAGAGAAGCATCTCCCAAAATGGAAGGTTTAGCAAAAAAGGACATTTATATATATACATATCCAAAAATGGAAATATATAAAATATTCCTTTAGATTGGTATAAAGAGATTGGATAATCCATTTGAACCCTTTGGGATGTGTTATGTTCAATTTTGTAGTGACTTGGATCAATCCATAACAAAACTGGAATATTTTGTAGCTTGATGTCAAAATCCATAGCTCACCTATCAAAATCCAAATCTCATTGTTGAAATCCATAACTTGCCTATCAAAATTCATAGCTTGCCTATGAAAATCTGAAGCTTGTTGTTGAAATCCATAACAACTACAAAATATATAGCTTGGTCTTTGGATTTTGTTATCTTGACAATCTTGTCAAAAGTCTTATTAATACTTCTATTTACTTGTACAAGTCAAAATATGGACCCTAAAACATGTAAATTTTAGAACAAAGTACAAATAAAATAGATTTAGACTTTATGTGAGTTTATATAGGCAAAATCATCTATTCCATAATCTATGTAAGTTATAAACATCAAGATTACATAAAATGATCAATCATTTGATATATTTAAGGCCACATATTATAGTGATAATGATTCATTTTATAGACTCATCATCTCCCCCACTCCTTACCTTTTGCAAGTCCCTTTGCAAACTATATTCTCAATCTCCATAATTTTGGATTCTATTTTTAGCTTTAGACTTAAATCAAAAACATAATACAAGTCTTTTTGAAGTATTCTCTGATTAGGAGGTGTGAAACACATATCCCTCTACATAAAATGAACACAAATATCAAATTTTTCCTAAGACTGTGGTCCTATATTTTGCTAAGGAGACATTGGAGAAAGTAGCAAGGGAGGTCAGAACCTCATTCCAATCCATAGATTCTTCCCATATCTCTATAAGACTTATAAAATTATCTATAGGACCTCTCTAATTCTTCTTAGAGACCACTAAATGGTAGTGGGTGACAACACTTCTCTTCTTCTTAATGGTACTATTAGCATGTGTCAATGTTATCTGCAAGCCACCACTACATCATCAAAATTATGTTCCATAAATAAATCAAATTTAATAAGGCCATCCTATAATGTGGAGAGCTAATGATCATGTATTTTTGGTTGTAGGTAGTAGCTATTAAATTGACATAGTACATGCTATGTAATACCAAATTATGGCCCAATGCAGATACCAACATTTTTTGTAAGATCAATGTGATCATTATATCTATTTTACCAAGAAATATGATTCCTATATGTAGATAATAGGGCTCTCATCTAAAGTTCTCCCATAAATAAATTTATCAAGAAATCATCTATATTTCCTAAAACAATGTCACACAAGTAAAATTCACAAAGTAAATCTTGTCTGTCAAGATTACTATTTCTGAATACTGGCATGAAACTATCACTAGTGTGTATCTCATATGGTAAATGACAAGTTATTTGTAGTAGCTACCATATAAGGAATTGTTCATGTAAAAATAGATTATATGGAAGAGGGAAATCTACAAGATATAATTTTTTCACCTAACTGATAGGTAAATTAGAGGGTTTTCTTGATTGGTTCTTCTTTATGTTTGGCCTAGGTTAGTTATTCCTATAAT
The DNA here is from genome assembly GCA_037957365.1 of Torreya grandis. Lineage (NCBI taxonomy): Eukaryota > Viridiplantae > Streptophyta > Pinopsida > Cupressales > Taxaceae > Torreya > Torreya grandis. The sequence goes on along the minus strand of JARHVA010007733.1, from coordinate 102,589 downwards.
TTATATTTTTCCTCCTCAATAAGATGATTTACCTTAAGTAACTGATTCTATATCTTCATTTATTCTAGTTGTGATCAGACTTGATCCCATTGGTATTTTACTTTGGAAACAATTAAAGTAGTCTCACAACTTTTATCTATCATGATTTTGGGAGGAGTGTGAGAAGAGCTAGAATCTATTTGGTTTTTTAGCCTAACATTTTCCATTTTAACCCTAAATAGATTTCTTATCAAAGAAATGTTTTCTTCATCAAGTGAGCTAGTATGACCCCAAACATCAATAATATCATCTTCTACCTCATCCTTTTTCTTCAAAATTGTATTTCTAAATTTTCAATTTTTTTCATCAAATGGGAAATCACAAAATCCTTATTTTGTGCTACAAAAATCAGCTCATCTATATCTGTTGCATTTTATTTAATTATAGCTTCTAATTGGGATAAGGATATATCATGTTAGAGTTCTATATCATCTATTTCCCTTGAATTTTATTTCTCTTCCTCAATTATGGGGTCTTTTCCTTTATCCTTTATCTACTTGGCAGGAGGGATTTAACTTTCATCAAGGATGGTCTTAGCAAAGTCATCAGCCAAATCTTCATGTGGAAGAAATTTTTTCTTTTCTTCTTTATTTTGAGCTTCACTAGTAATGGATACTATGGGAGTTTGTATCAAGCTATCCAATATCATAGTATCAATAGTTTCATCACTATCCACTACTAAGATCAATCTTCTTCTTCTTTTAATAGGGGGTTGAGCCTTTGTAGGTACAGTTTCTTGAGTTTTGGCCTAGGAGGCAGGGTTTGTAGAATATTCATCCTCAACCATTTGAATGAGCTCATGAACTTAAAAATCTTGGGAATCATGTTGTTGTCTTTTGGTAGAGGATCAGAGCCTTAATTTCTTACTTTTTGGCTTAGAAGGAGAAGCTAAGGAGGGAACATCTAGGGTTGGCCTATGAACAATCTTGTCTGTGGATCTTGTCGTATGGATGAACTTAGAGGCTATCTCTTTAGAGGATATTTTTGGTAGGGTTTTTGAACTAGAGGCATGCATATGTGTAGGAATTTTTTTAGTGGTTTTAGGGGTTTTCTTTCTTTTTCCTTCAAGAAAATAATTCTAGGCTTAGATTCAATTTTTTTGTTGTAAAAAGTGGTGTTGAATTATGAGATGAATCAACCCGTGATGGCATATAGCAATAGGGTTTTTATAATATCTTATAAAGATAATTTGAATGGATCCTAGAAGAAATTAGGGAAAATTTATTTTGTGTTGAGGTTGTTGAAAACCATATCTTAAATAAATCAACATCCTTAATACCATGAAACTCAACACACTACATTTTCCCTCACATGTCAAGTATTTAATAAGCTAGAAAGAAACTAATTTCTAAGGTTCTAGTATATATTATGTACTTAACCCTTGTATTCTTCCTTTAAGATCATCTATAAAAATTGATGTGGGCTATCCTTCACTGCTAAAATTTTTGACAAGATCATGAAAGGAGGACTTTCTTGTTATTTGAGCTCCTTCATCTAAGATCCCTGATAATTCACTGATGATTTTTATGGAGAAAGGTATCTGAACTCCTCTAAATTTATAAAAATTAGACTTTACTTGAATAATGAACTCTATCACTAATGCTTCATTAAACCCCTAGAATTTGAGGAAAAAATCTAGCCATCTTATGGCAGTCAAGATTTATTTTACTGTGTCATTCTCTAATAGTTCACTTGCATCTATAGGTTTTGATTTTTTATTCAAACCCATTTTGAAATTTTCACTCTCCAAGATGATTTAGCTTAGTCGATTCTTCCTTATACTTCCAAAAAGAGATCAAAGTTGTGTTCTCAAAATGACTTGAACAACAATGATATCTTTGAGGGTTAGGCTATAGATATTACTTAAGGCATGTCAAATAATGATGACAACATCAATCAAGAGTACTTATGTCATACTTTTTTCTTATTTTGTATTTCAATGATGTCACCGTCAATCCCTTTTTAATTCTCCCTTACTAATTTTCATTAATGACACATAAGTGTAGGAATAATGTGTCATAATAAAATCTTTTTATAGTTGGAAGGAGTATTATCCATAGCTTTGATATGGCATTTCAAAATATGACCTTTTTGAAATGACTTTATTATTATAATGAAGTTGACCCCCTATGACACCATATCTTTATTCCTTATGATATTATATGAAAACCTTATATTAATGATTTGATCATGTGCATGCAACCCTAAGTGCTTAAAACCAACACTTACTATAAAAAAAATACCTTATAGTACAAATCTCCATGTCATCCTAATCAATCTTTTTGATCTATTCTACATTAAAAAAATTACACGAGTTAGAGATAGTACAACAAATAATAGTATTAGCCTTATTTCTTTCAAACCAACTAATTTTTCATATATATATATATATATATATATATATATATATATATATATATATATATATTGCCCTTGACTAGCCATTTCTAGTTTTCTAGTTAAGGCTCTTTATTCAGTGCATGAATAGCCAACAAGTTGGTTTTATGATCATGACTATTAACAATGTCTCAAAGGATTTTCATTGTTGAACTTTTATTTTTTATATTTTTTTTACTTTTTGATTTATTTTGGAAAGAGAAAAATTCCCTTTCTTTATTCAGGTCAATTTTGCCTTTAAAATATCAAGTACCATAGAAGAATTGATTTCTTCCATGACACTAAATTCATTCTAAATTGTTTGAATCAATTCCTCCTTGCTGCCAGAATTCTGGTATAGTTTTAGATGATATTCATTTACGAGAAGTGTTTTTTGATTACTATTAATAGGCATTAACTGCATAGAACCATTATTAAAAAAAATTATTTGAAATGGTCCTAACCATCTAGTTCAAAGATTATCTTTGAAATGGTAATATTTAGAATCATATAAGAGTGCCTAATCTCCTTCTCTAAATTGTCTTTCTTTGATATGCAATTCATGCCATTGTTTTCTCTCGTATAATGTCATTTATGTCTGCTACAAAGCTTTTATTTTCATCTCATCCAATTCATTCAACTACAACATCCTTTTTGTGTTTCATCCAAATTAATTCCTACTTCTAATGTAGTCCTCAGATTTTAGATTTCAAATTTAGTGGAAAGAAGAGGTTTCTTACCATAGACTAACTCATATGGTAAAAAACTAGTGGTGGTTTTCCATGTAATGTTGTATGCCCAAACAAATTCTAGGAGTTTAGCTACCCAATTTTTTTGGTTGCTACTAAATATCTTGGTAAGAATGTTCTCTAACTCTTTATTAGTGACTTTCACTTGTCCATTTTCTTGAGGATGGTATGGTGAAGATTTTTGGTGGTTAACTTGATAGATATCCATGAATTCTTGAATCATATTGGACATGCATTGTGGTCCTTGATCTAATACTATTTCTCTTGATGATCCAAAATGCTACATGATTCTGAAATAGAGAAGTCTACTACTGCTTCATCTTTTGTAAAAGAAAGAGCTTGAACTTTAGTCTATTTGGTTACATAGTCTATGCAAACCAGCAAGTATTCCTTACCTTGTGATGGTGGATCTATGGGCCCAAAATATTCCATATCCCACTTCTCAAAAACATCCAAGATAACTTGTGCGTGAAGAGGCATCTAGGAGGACAACATAGGCTTCCCCATTCTTTGACATGCATCACATTTCCAAACATAAATTTTTACCTATTTGTGAAGAGTTGGCTATAACTATCCAACTCCAAGGATTTTTGGCACTATTCTTTTTATTGAGTAATGTCCTCCTCAGGTTAATCATGACATGTATGAATGATGTAATACATCTCATTTTCCTTTACACATCTACAAAAAACATGATCAGGTCCAAGTTTAAATGTATACCATTAATCCATTTATAAGAACTTATTCTAATTAAACATTTCTTTTTATTTTTTAGTACATTGAAAAGGAAACTTCCCTGTAGCTATAAAATTTGCTATGTTAGCAAACCAAGGGTTTTATGCTGAAAAAACAAATAATTGTTCATCCCAAAATGTATCTTCTATAGGTTCTTCATCTTCATTATGTAGTCTAGAAACAAAATCAACAACCACATTCAACTTTCCTAGTTTATCAATAATTGTTATATAAAATTATTTTAGTAACAATAGCCATCTAATAACTCTTCCTCCTACTACTATCTTCTTCATCAAGTACCAAATAGTTTCATGATTAGTATATATAAAGACTTTATAACTAGTAATATAGTTTATGAACTTGTTTATGGCATAAATTATAGTAAAAAGTTCTTTTTCAGTGGTTGTATAATTTCTTTCAGTTGCAGTTAAGTTCTTGTTTATAGCATACATATGTCCATTTTCATATTTGTATCCCAAAATGGCTCCCATGGCATGATTTGATGCATTAGTATAGATGTGAAAGGTTTGTGACCAGTTATGTCCTCTTAAGACTAGTGTAGTTTTGAGTTTTTCTTTGATTGTCTCAAATGCTTGTTAACATGTTGAATTCCAGACAAATTCACTTTTTTTTGTGAGTAAATCAAATATTAGAGCATCAATATTGCTAAAATATTCTATAATATCCTACATGTTCTAGAAAACTTTTAATGTCAGTTTGATTTTGAGGAATAGGCAATTTTGAAATGACTTCAATTTTGTTTAGATCAACTTGTATTCCTTTTGTAGAAATATGATGACCTAAGACTATGTCTTTTTCTACCATAATCAAACATTTCTCGTCACTAAGAGATAAATGGTGATCTTCACATCTTTTTAATAATTTTTCAATATTAATCAAACCTTCATCAAAATATTTTCCATGAATAATAAAATCATCCATATAAACTTCTACATAGTGATTGGTCAAGTCTAAAAATATGGCTAAGACAACTCGTTGGAAAGTGGCAAGTGATTTTCATAATCAAAAGGGAAAGACTCTATAAGAAAATGTTCCCCATGGGTAGGTGAAGGTTGTTTTGTCTTGATCCTCAGGTGCAACTTATATTTGGTTATATCCACTAAATCTATCTAAGAAAGAAAAGTATTTTTTCTTAGCTAGATTATCAAGTACTTGATCAGTGAAAGGTAGAGGCAAGTAGTCACTCATTGTTGCTTTGTTTATCTCCCTATAGTCCACATATAATCTATATTTACCATTTTTATTAGGGATAATGACCAGGGGAGAGACCCACTAGCTATAAAAAATGAGATAAATAAATCCTACTTCTAATAGCTTTTCAATTTCAATTTTGATAATGTCTCTCAAGGCAGGATTAATTCTTATTTGGGGTTGTTTTATAGGCTTAATTTTCTCTATGTAAATATGGTGTGTACAAATACTTGGATGAATTGCTTTCATATCTTGATATTTCCATGAAAAATCTTGAGTGTGATCTTTATGTACATTGAAAACTTTCATTTCTTGATCATTTGTCAACCAACTATTTATATTAAGTGTCTTCCCTATGGTTACTATTATTTGTTTAGTTCCTAGATGGGAGGAATTTATTTGTTTTAATTCACTCAGCAATGAATAAAGAGGACAAGGATGTAGAAGTAATGTATGAAATATAATAGCATCTTTAACAATTTTTTCTCTTGTAAGAATGATTCCAACTAAAGGACAATAGAAGGCTATAAAAAATAAGTATTGTCCTTCATATTCCCATTTCATCACACTATTTTGAATGTATTTATGATCATATGATGTATTTGAAAAGGTAGAAGAGGATGAATGATTAGAAGAATAAGAAATGTTATCTTGAAAATGTCTTTTATTCAAATCCATTGCTAGTCTATTGTAATCTGTAGTTAGACTGTCAAGATCCATAGTTGGACTGTCAAGATCCATAACCTTTCCAATACTTCTTTATAATTTATTATCTATTTCCTCTATATGCTTAGTGATTGTAACCATGGCTAAATAAGATATAATATCATGTTTTTTTATCAGGTTGATCAACCCATAATTGTTCGATAGTATTGATTGATGGTTTAGCAAGTGGATATAAAGATATTCATTTTGATTTAAGACCATTTGAAATGGTCATATCCCCTAATCTACAATCAATCAATGCTACTATAATTGCTAGCCAAGGTCTTCCTAGAATCATTGGTTATCCAATCTATTTGTTCATAGGTTGGAGAACAATAAAATTAGTAGATAATCTAATGATTCTATGGTTAACATTATGTCTGCAATGACACCTTCTAGTTTAGTCATGGAATGATCTACCATTTGTAGGATTGTCGTGGTTGGTTACATGTCCTTTAGAGAGATATTCTGCATGGTGTCCCTAGTCATTATATTAATGGTGGTCCCTAAATCTAATAATACATTGGGTATCTCTTGCTGTCCAATTTTTATAGAAATGACTAGACTTCCTAGATCTTCATAATTATGTAAGAACAACTTTCCTACTAATAGATCAACAAGTTTACCATCAACCTATAAGGTCTTGGGATACTACCTTTTTCTAATAGGTGTCTTGATACATAGGCTTTTGATCATTTTATTTACTTCTAAAATATCTCAACTTGCTTGTAATAATGGAATCTCTATGTTTAGTTTTTGGAGTTCTTAAATCAATTCAGATTCCTTATTGTTTTTAACTTCATTTAATCTTTATGGAACAAGCACAAAAGAAGATACTAGAATTATTTCTTCTATTTTTCTAGTTTCCTCTTGAGATTCTTTTTTTATCTAGTTGACTTCATAGAATTGCTTTTGTTTAGTAGTTTTGTGATGATAACTTGGGGTTCCTAAGTTATTCTTCTTCATCTTAGATGAATATATACACATTAAATATCTCCTAGTCCCATTGTTTCACCCTGTTAATTTATAAAAACCTATCTATTTTTTAGATTTATTACTAGTTGAGTAGGTAACTAAGGATGGTTTATTTATTCTGTGGGGATGGTTTGATTTCTTTTGGGAGACATTATTGATTGTTGTTGTGGATATCTTATTTGGGGAGCCATTATTTCTTGTTGTTGTGGATATCTTATTTGATGTTGTTGATTACAGTTTTAACTAGAATGTAATGATATTGATATTCAATTTATGCATAAATAGCATTAATGTAGGGAAACACCATATAATACTCCTTTAGGAAGGAATAACTCCACAATGTCTCTTCGAGGGGACAACCTCCAATATTATCTTACAATAAAAGACTCAATGCTTACTTTATATCTTTACCATGATATTCATCTCCTATATATATATATATATATATATATATATATACATCTATCTAACCCATGGATGGGTAACCTCCTAATCCAATGTAGGCCAACCATTACCTAATGTACTACTTCCACAAGTTACTCTATTATCCTAATATATTGTACCCGTATAACTAACTAAGGGGATGTGTGCCACATGTCGACATCTCCATCAGTCCATATATCATATCCCTAGGTACATAAAATTACTTCCCTCCTTGATATGTTTCATCCCTGAAACATAGGAAGAAACCAAATAATGAGTGTGCTTCAAATCATTGCACACTTGTCTCCAATCTCGATCATCTAGCCATCCATATGTGATCTTGGTAGGTGATAGCTCTCCAAGCTTTTTTCCAAATTCCATTATGCTCCTCTAATTTTGTTCATGATCATAATTAGATTGCTTTGGTGTCCCAACATAATTACTCCTCTTTTTATTCCATGTACCTTATTCTATTGTGCTTCTCTTATTCCAATCATGACCATAGTAGGTATTATTCCATGCATATTCATAATGATTTGCCCATTCATTCCATGTGCCATAGTATTTTTTCTTTGGATTCCATTCATATCCATAATGATTTGAAATTTTATTTCCTGTATAGACAAAATGATTGTTATTATGACACTTCCTCACCTGGTTCCATAATTGTTTCCTCTCATGATGATATTAGTGTCTATATACCTCAACCTTTTCCAACACTCTGACCTTATACACCTTTGCTTCTACCTCTTCCACCTTTTCCTTCTTTATCTCTTGAGTAGATGAAGTGCTCATTTGTAGTGTGTCTTTATCTATATCATCTGAATCTTCATCATGATCTTCATCACTTGTTTTAATCTCATCCTCATGATTTACCTAGATTGTTATTGGTGCCTTTTTCACTATGATATCTTGTAAAGTGATATTTTTCTTATACCAAAACTTCATGAACTTTTTTTGAACATTAATATTCATTGTTCCCAGAGTCTCTAACCATGGATATCCAAGAACTATATCGACATCATCCATATCTAAAGCATAAAAATCTGAATGCAAAACATATTTTTCTATAATGAGCTTTAGATCTTCAAACATTGAAATATTCTTACCATCTACTTGAACCTCTTTGATATTCTTTGCTTGAACATGTAGATTCTTGGACACATTCATGTTGATGAAGTTATACTTACTGGTAGGGTTTATGGACACAATAACCCTTTTCTTTTGAATGAATCCATGACATTCAAAGATTGACTCAGATTTCTTTGGAGCCAAATAATTTGAACCTCCTTCTTCTTCTTCTTCTTCTTCTTCTTCTTCTTCTTCTTCTTCTTCTTCTTCTTCTTCTTCTTCTTCTTATTCTTCTTCTTCTTCTTCTCCTTCTTCTTCTTCTCCTTCTCCTTCTTCTTCTACTTCTTCTTCTTGTTCTTCTACTAATTCTTATACTTCTTCTTCTTATTTTTCTACTTATTCTTCTTCTTCTAATGCTTCTTCTTTTTCTACTTATTTTTTTGTAGCCCATCGATCTAAAAAGATATGTTCCATTTCTTTCCATGAAGAAAACCTTTCTGTATAGCTCAATTGATCAAACCAATGTAGTCCAGGCCCAAATAAAAAATGAATTAGTCATCTTTGCCCAAAATTTTTTCTAAAATGATTCTCCAAAAGGAGCCACCATTCTCTAGCATCAATATCATCTTCCCCTGAAAATGTTTTCAACTCCATGATCCACAAAAAAAATTAAGGTTCATGAAACCCTAAAATGTCAAAACTGATCCATAAAATTGCAACAAATCCCACAAAACAACTCAAAAACTTCTGAAATTTTGATTGTGCTTTTCCTATATCTTCTTACCTCTCCAGTAAAAATTTAGATTACAAATTAATTATATTTTGAAAAATATAGCGAAATTATTATAAACATTAAAATAGAAATAACTCCCTCAAAACGAATTAAAACATCTTGATTTTTTTACCGTGACTTATTTAAAATATTATCCATACCTAGTAAAAAATTTGTGAAAAAATTTACAATCAATAAAAATTTATTGATGATTCAAAACAAAACTAGGGTCTCACTCCACAAATTGCCCAAATCGCAGCTCTGATACCACTTGTAATGATCTTGATATTAAATATATGCATAAATACCCTTAAGGTAGGGAAACACCATATAATACTCATTTAGGAAGGAATAACTCCACAATGTATCTTCGAGGGGAAAACCTCAAATATCCTCTTACAATAGAAGACTCAATGCTTACTTTATATCTTTACCATGATATTCATCTCCTATATATATACATCTATATAACCCATGGATGGGTAACCTCCTAATCCAATGTAGGCCAACCATTACCCAACGTACTACTTCCACAAGTTACTCTATTATCCTAATATATTATACCCATATAACTAACTAAGGGGATGCGTGCCAAATGTCGACATCTCCATCAACCCATATATCATATCCCTAGGTACATAACATAGAATTTCAAATGTTAATTTAGCACAAGGTTGTTGATGACCTTGTCCTATCCATGTTTGTTTAAAACACTAGGGTATCATCCAATATTATGGAATTCATTCTTGGGTACCCATGGTGGTACAACCCACATTTGTGGAGGTGCATTCCATTGTTGATAAGGAATTATTGAGCCAAACTGATGATTTTGTAGAAAAGTATTTCCTTGTCTCTAAACATAATTAATTTCTTCTATGGCCTATGTATTTTATTTGAAATTATTATCAAGACTAGGGATATGACTAAAATTATTTGTTTCATGATCCTTAAAATCACAAGTTCCAAAAAATTTAGTTTTGTCCAAATGATAGTCTCTGAGTGCATGTTTCAATCTACATTTTGGGTAATAAATCTCCAATGGTTCAGCATTTGATTCAGCCTCAACTTGTAATCCATCCAATGTTGAGTTCAAATGGACCAATATGTCTATTTTGAAGTTTGAAAATTCTTCCATTAACTGACTTACATCACTAGATATTCCTAATTTCCCTTTTCTACTACTAGGTTTTGTTTTAGAGTAGTTGGTGCATAACCGTTGAATTTCTTGAAAATCTAGTTTAGTGATATCCTCTTTTCCCATAAGATTTAAAGCATCTATATAATATTGATCCAATCCTTTGATAAAACCTATTTTAATCACTTCTTCAGGTAACTCATAACCACATCTATTAAGAATAAAAACAAATTGATCCAAATAATCCTATAGACTTTCATCTTCATTTATCTGATTTTGAAAAAATCTTCCTTCCTATCCTTGACCTTGTAGTAATATTGATTTTTATTCACAAAGGTTGTTTCCATTTATTTCCATGTATGAATAGAGTTCACTCCTAGCCCCATGAACCACCTCACTTCCCCTTCTTTCAAAGTAGAAAGGACAATCTTTATTTTTTGGCTATCTGAGGTGTAATCATAGGTCTAATAGAGATATTTAAACTCAAACAAAAATTGGTCTGGGTCTTCGGTGGATAGTTCTCTAAAATTTGGTAAATAGGTTGGAGAAATATTTTTCATTGTGCATTCATATTCTTCAAAGGCAATAGGATAAGAGAAATTCCTCTCAGGAGCATTCCTTTGAGGGTTCTCTACTTGGCCTACATTTTCACACATGTCAAATAAAGTTCTAATGAGAGGAGGGGATTTTGGTTGTTTAGTATTTATGATTTTAGATTGTGAAAAAGAGGATTCTTATGGTTCCTTAGAAATATCTATAAAATATTCCTTTATCTATTTTTGCAAGCTATCTATTTTTCTGAAGTAGCCTTGATTCTTTCCTGTAAGGGGTCAGAATCCTTTGGGATAAACCTACCCTATGGATCCCTCAACCTACTCATATAGTTGATGTTGATAAAAGAGTAATTTTATTTTGGTTTTGTATTTTTTTTGTTTTGGGAATGTTAACCTAAATTTTACCTTACTAATACTTAAATAATTCCCTGACAATGGAACCAAAAATGATGGGTGTCATTATTACCCCTTAATTTAATCAACATAAGTTGGTGTCTATTCTTACCAAGGTGGTATCTAAAGCTATTTATAGTAAGGTAGTTTTTAGCTTAATAGTATTTATTTTGGGGTTTTTTTTTTTTAATATTATGCTAATATATACCTAATTTTAACTCTTAAACTATGATTTTGAAAGAAAACACTCTTTGCAGAAGCATTAACCACTCAATCTAATCTAATTTGTAGAATTTGAAAATGTTTCTCAAAACTATAAAACAAAATCACTCTTACAGAATTAAAAGGATGCCAAATCTAATTTACTAATTAAAAACAATCATAAATCTATAATTGTTGAATCTAAAATAATGAAATAAATGCTTATGCTAGAAATATAGATTAACCATTCAAAATTCCCTATAGGCTTTCAATCTAAATTATTCAAACATATATCTATTTATAATACAAATAATTATAAAAATAATTTATAAATACCAAATAAATTTCTATTTCTTTAGGAGTGGGCCCTTGCTCCCTCAGATCTAGGTCAAAATTAACTCGCCTCAAGAGATTCTTCAACACATGAATTGAGAACAAAATTGCTTCTATATTTTATATTTTAGAGAATCAAAATTACAATATTGTTTTATGTATTCAAAAAAGTTATATATCTAAGCATGGATATATATATTTATTCTATATCAACAATTGTCTTATCCATAATTCTAGGAAATAACCTATCTATATTTAAAATAGAAGATATTTCAAATGGATTGAGAGATATAGTTGGAATAAGAAGCCATTGCATTGAGATCAAAGAATCCATAGATAAAATTTTCAACACTTAACTATATCAATCAAATATTTACATATATTTTAATTCTTATCTTCTATCTTCACTATTATAACCTAGAGTAACAACTCCCAAAATGGAAGGCTTAGCAAAAAAAGACACACACACACACACACACACACACACACACACACACACACACACACACACACACACACACACATCCACAAATGGAAATATATAAAAGATTCCATTATGTTACTATAAATAGGTTGGATAATCCATTTGAACCCTTTGGAATGTGTTATGGTCAATTTTTGAGTGATCTAGATCAATCTGTAGCAAAACTGGAACATTTTGTAGCTTGTTGTCAAAATATGTAGGTCACATCAAAATTCGAAGCTCACTATTGAAATACATAGCTTGCCTATCAAAATCCATAGCTCTCCGATCAAAATCTAGAGCTCATTATTGAAATTCATATAAACTGTAGAATCCATAGCTTGGTCTTTGGATTTCCTTATCTTCATAATCTTGTCAAAACTCTTATTAATACTACTATTTACCTGTACAAGTCAAAATATAGAGCCTAAAACATGAAAATGGTATAAAAAAGTATAAAGAAGATAGATTTATAATTTATGTGAGTTTATATAGGAAAAATCATCTATTTCCTATTTTATGCAAGTTTAAACATCAAGATTACATACAATGCTCAATCATTTGATATATTTAAGGCAATAGATTATAGTAATAATGAGTCATTTTATAGACACATCATCAAAATTTGGTTACTCTAGGATTTTTGAAAGCTTTAAAACCTTATACATGGTTTTAACACATCTGTATCATATACCCATACTTTATCCAATTCATATAATCTCATATATATGTTCAACTCTTAGTGTAATTTTGAACACTAATGTGTGTGAACACATAGGCTACATAAAGTATGATAATATTTTATGAATAAAGTTTAAAATGACATTAGATTCATTCAAGATCATAAATAATATATAGAAAAAAAAACTTACCTTTCAACCTTACACTTCTAACAATCTGCCTCCAAACTCTTTCTTGCACACAGAGTTTGTTAGTCTTCTTTCTATAATCATAAAAATAAACACATGCATGTATTGTTATCCATGGAAAGTCTTCTCAAATTATAATATTCAGTCTATTATGGATCTATAATTCATGAAGATAACATATTTATGGGTAGCAAAACACCTTTCATAGGGCTGTGCTCATCAAAATAATGTATAGTCAATATTTCTCTTTACAAACAAAAATAAGATTTCGATATAGAGTGATCGACTTCATAAAAAATCACCTAGGGTTTATGATCAATCATATGAAATTCCATATAATTTTATTACACCTTTATAATTCAAACAAAATTTCATAGAGTTATTCCTTTCTCATTACAAAACACAGTCCTTTAAATTCATTATAAAGCATAGTCTTCTACATTCTATACATAGGGCGTGTAAACTCGTTATTAATCAAGAACATTATAAAGAAAAAAACCAATGGTTTAATAAGATATAAATATATATATCACACATTCTAATTTTTTCATAAAATATTTAGAGGCCTTTCTTCACTAGGCCATTCTCCATTACTAATTTTCACAATCATTCCATGGCATATGTACATGGCAGTGACTGCAACCTTATTTCAATAACTCAAAAAAAAATCTTTATTTATTTCCTTTTAGGTCTTATATATTCAATATCCTTAGAATCTAACCCTTATAATATAAATATATAACAATATAAAAACATTTACAAGACTTTTTATATCTCAATAACTTCCTATCTAACTCCTAACTCCCTCATGTACATTCAGGAAGTGTTAACTTCCTAACCACTAACAAATTTGTCAAAAATGACTAAATAAATGAATTAAATGTGGAATAAATTGATATTTAACCTCTTTGATAACCCAATGAAACTAGATTACACTTTGGAGCTATTTTATAAACGGTGGAGGATCCAACTTGCTACTAGAATTCAAATTTTCAAACTTTTAAAAATGGTAGGAAAATGCCATATGAACTAGAATTCAAATTATAAGGACATATAAACCTTATATATAGTATAACCTCCTCCTTAATTACTTATTATATATAAAATAACTCAAAATTTAGATACCATGAAGATGCCCATGCATCAAATATTTACCTTGATTTTCCTCATGTCCTCAACTATATTATATCCACTCTTGGTGTGTGGATCAACTTGATTTGTTTACTCATTCCATCTAAGATGAGGTGGATTAATGTTATCATTTAGATATATGGGATTAGGTGTGTTATTATTTGTAAGCATAGAATATGTGGTAGGAAGTTTACTTTTTTATCGGATTATAATTATTCCTCCAAATTTTTTGAAAAGCATGAATTTTATCTATGTTATCTTCTGCTTCATTATCAGATTTAACAAGTAATTAATAGTCATAGGTCTCAAATACCATGGATATATTAGAAGTATTAGAGGTGCCAATTGTGAATGAATAAGTTTGAATTATAACCACTTCATATCTTTCCATATTTGTTTAAAATATTTAAACACTATGTAGAATTATATATGGTTTAGTTCACCATGCTGGGAAATACTATGGACCCTACACTAGTTTGGTAAGGATGCCTCACCAATATTCATCTTAGGTAATATGTTAGGCTTCAATTCATAATTATTACTTGATTTATTGAATGGTTTATTATATATTTAAAATGTCAAATTACTATTAGTTACTTTCTCTAAAGTGTTTCCTAGGCATTTATTCATGATTATAAATTCATTTCTATGTTTATGCACCATACATTAGTTGTCATCAAATTCAATTTTAGTGGAATTAGATATTTTCCCCTATGTAGGAGAGGTATTATCTAGGACCAAATATTGATTATTATTGGACACATTTGTAGGATTATGTATTAATCTCAAGTTTTTATTCGATGTAATATGAGTCAGAGGTAATTGATTAAAAACTTGGTTTTGATTGATGGCTATGAAATTTTGTTATTTTTTATAATAATATTTAGGACTAGGAAATTTGGATAAATATTAAGTATGGATTACAATTGAGGGTTTAAATGCATATGAATGTTAATAGTTTTAGAATAAGAACTTGCTAATTTATTAATGTTTATATCTCTATGCAGGAACACTCTAGTCATAGGATCTATACAAGTTTTATGCATTTCAAGTGTTAAGGCATCATTTTTTTTGTAGTAGTAGCCAAACAACTGTACATTTTTTGAAATATTACATTGAATGATATAATCAATTCATTGGTTTCCCTCCTAATTCTATAAAAATGTTGGTATATCTCATTGGCACTAGTAAAATATCCATATTGTGCCATAAAAATGTCATGACATTGGTCCCATATTATAATTTAACTTTTTGGAAGGTTGAAGAACTAATCATATACCTCATTTTGTAGTGTAAATGGGAATAGTCTACATATGACATCCTCATGAACTACATTTATCAACCCTAGATAAATATTGAAATATTTCATTTATATTTCATTCCCCATAATGAGATAATGAAGGGAGATATTTTTATATGTTCCTAGGTAGATCATGGTAGCACTAGCTATGATGATGACTAAACTAGCTAATTAGGCCACAAAAAAGCATTAAGATTGGTTCCCTTGGGTTGATGAATTTGTCTATGTAATAAATCTCCTAATGACACCTCTATCTAATATGGGTCTTAGATGAACTTGTAAAGTTGTTAATAATAATAAACTAGAATCAAAATTAGTCCTTTCTAGCTGTATTAGGGGATATAATGTACATAACTCAACTGAATCTTTAAAATAGTAGATTTTATACCCTCTTTTTAGTGATAAATTAATTCTTGTTGATGAGAGTTTTAGAGACAGTAATGGAATTTTATGAGGAAACCTCTAGCATCTTGGGATTGATGAAAAGACTCACTCCAAGGCAAGAGTTGTGGGTATTAGTTTTATCAAAAACCAAGAGGTAGAATATATTGAGATGAGTGCTTATTTACCTTAGATGCTTTGGATATGATTTAAGTCTAAAAATATAATTGAGGTGGATGGGTGGATCTAACCTAAGGAGGGATTGGTTAAAAAAGGTAAAATGGGGGGAAGGTAGGGAACAAAATAAATGAATCTATGACTCAAATAAGAAATAAATCCTTACAATAAAACTTTCTATATCCTAGGATGACAAATGTCTAATAACTATTACCTATTATAATTATTGTTAACATAGTAGAAATATAGACACAATTAATCATGACATAAAATAATTTAAATATATGTAATTATCATTATTAGAGATTGCCAATAAGATGTGGATGAGTTGGTAAAGTTTCTTGTTATTTCAATACCCACCTAGGTTCAAATCTTAGTAAAGGTATATGAGGCTAGTTATGGTCGTTTTTAATTTTTGAAGCCATTTGTGGATGTTGTTGGTACTCCTTAGGCTGATTGTGGTTGTTAGTCATATTTCTCAGGGTTTTTTGTGTCCATTAGTGGCATTATGGATATCATGTGGATTAATATATGCTATACATGTGGTATACAAGTTGATAATAAATCACTCTAGGATATGGACCCCTGATTATGTCCTAGATCAATTTGCACTCTAGTCAAAAGCTATTAGCTAGAGAAAACTAATCATTTTTATATATATGTTTATCTCTAAATTGCATAGCACATCCCTACATCTAACCAATAATAATTATAATCATAATCAATGAGCATTCAAACTAAGGATTTTTTCAATTCTAATAATTGTAGAACAAATAGTAATAAAATATATTCTAGATTATATTAAATTAATGGAAATTCCTAGTAAGATATAAATAATTGAAGAGAAAACACTTCAACACAAACTTATAGAATAGTGCAATAACTTTCTTACTTGTATTAAATGTAAAATTTGCATCCTCTTAGAATGAGGAGAAAACATAAATTTATATCTTGAGATGGAGATGCCTCATCCTCAAAGATTATTCTAATTTTATAGTGTGTAAATTATGATTACATTTCAAAAATCATGATATATATTCATGAATACAATAAAATTAAATATATTCCAAATTTATGCACAAAAAAAAATTTCCACATAAAATAAGCCACAACCAATAATAAAAATAGATTGAGTTCTCACATAAAGTATCAATTATAAAAATCAATTCAATTTTATCTAAAAAATATAAAGTATCCCTATGTAATGTCTTGTTGAGGAAGCATCCATAACAATCATCACCAGAGTTTGAACTAAATTTACTATAGTTGTCAAAGGTGGCAACTGAGACACTATGTCTGGCAAGGTGACAAGCACTAGTCATGTAGTAGTATACATCATAGTATATATGGGAACCATATGTGGAGGTGTTTAAGGTTGATACTAATTTGAAAATTTTATAGCTAAAGTGACTAAATCCCATTATCCTTATAACCATTTGTACTTAAACATGCTCATATCAAAGTCTACATCAATAGTTTTAAAATCATTAGTAGACATTTTAAACATTATTATAATTCTTTCCATTTTTTTTTATGTATGGCCATATAATATATAAAATCATCATTTATTTCCTCCATCTATGTGACATTATCTTTGGAAAATGTAATCAACTATGCCACTTGTTTATTTTTTATGTACGTGGTTCTTCCCACTTCTACCTTAGAGTTACTAGTTGCCACCTGTAGTAAATTTTCAAAAAAGGCTTGGTGATTATTCCACCCTATGGTGTATGCACACTTTTGATACTTATATATTTTAGGAATTAAATATTACTCTATTATTTTTTGTAAGGTTTTTGAACCAACCCTTCAATCTCTTGTTGTCATTCTACCAAATAGGCCCATTTGGTGCTTACATGGTTCTGTGCCAAAGTCACATCAAGGGATAATAGAAAATTCAAGTGTGGATATGATTTATTCTATTTATAAATTTCCATGAAGGTTTTATTTCCATCGTATTCTTTTATTTCATCATTGAACTTGATAACATCTCCCTATAGTGGCTGAAATTGTGTTTTTGTTGACCTAGTTAGGCTCAAGATGTGGTATAAGTTCCTAGTGTAACTCTGCACATTATCAATTATATCCTTGGGAGTATAAATCACATGATACTCCTCTAGTATATTTTTATTATGATATAATCCCATTAAAATCTAATTTAAAAATCCCCTAGTATAATCAACCACAATGAGGGGATCTTCTTCAAATTCATCCAAGTCTCCAGGATTGGTTTTCCTATTCTTTGTTAATGAAAATAATTATTCCTATTTATTGATCTCAACAACCTTACCATCCACCATAATTTTCCTCTTCCTCACTATTTTTATTTTATTATTAACTCTATCAAATTAAATAACAACTTTAGGTTGCTCAATGATAACTAGGTCCTACATTATAATTTCTTCTTTTTACAACTATTATATCCATGCAGGGAGTACCATCACATTTTAATCAATAGTTTTGATCAGATATGAAGAATTAGAGGTTGAAGGATTTAATAAGGTTATCATTACTTAATATTTATGGTTAGTCATGAATTATTAAGTGGAGGATGAAGGTGGTTCAGGGAAAGTAGTTAAATCTTTTCTCCAAAATATAGTTTTTTTATGGAGGAATCCTAATAGTATACTTATTTATGTCTAGTGTCTTATAAATATAGACTAGTATGTACTCATTTCGTTTATTTCAAGATAAATGTATCTTTATATTATTAAATTTCCTTATTCACATTGAATAAATGGAAAACTTATCTTTTGATATTAAATTTTAAAATGTTACACTAGTTCCTATGGCTCTTGGATTAGTAGTAGAAAGCTATGGATGAATTAGTGTAGGTTGTGTGAATAAAAATTATGAATTTAATATTATATGGAGTCAATGATTGAATAATGTAAGAAATTTAAAATATAAATTGCATTTTTTTAACATTATCAATTGGAACATTTAATTTTGTATCTACTATGGTGGAATCATATGAAATTTTAAATACAACTAGTTTTACAATTGTGGAATACTTTGTAATAGAACCACCTATGGGACTATTATCAATTATTTTATACACAATATAAATTTTATGGGTTTACTTGTGATTTTATTCCGTAGTGGGTTCTAAAGTAATGGCAGGCCTTATGCTTTTGACTTTTCTTGTTTATGATTATTTAATGTCTTGAGCGGGAAATGAGGTTTCATGAAGATGATCCTCAATTTAATATTACATCAAATATTATCTTAGATTATCCAACCCAATATCCTCTCTATTTCATCTTATTTTAGACTCCTAAACCTAATTATATAAAAGAACAAGTGAAACACCCATATAGGTTGGATGTCTCTCTTCTACCTTAGTAGCATTTGGAACATTAAAAGTGGATGAAAGAGCCTTGAGTTTTCCCTTGTAATTAACTATAGGAGGATGAGTGGTATTAATAACAATACTTATTGGGAAAAGATAAATAGAAAGTATTGGTAGAGATGTCATAGTAGTTGGCACTTGTGAAGACTCAATAGTAATATCCATTAATGGAAATTTACTAGAAGCAAATACTAGTGAGGATGCCATAGTGGTAATCACTTGTTTTATAATAGGAGGGGAACTTACTCATGGAATGTCAATTGGTTAATTTGTAGTAGTAAGTGAATATATATGAGTAGTCCTCTCAAGAATCATATGTGTTCCCATAACCATTAGAAGAGAAGGGGTAGAAGTACTTGGTGGCCTTGCTAGATCTCTAAAGATGATGTCCCTTATATGCATATCAATATCAATTATTGTCTCTTTTCCTTCCTATATAAGAGGATTATTTACATAAGATATAATTATTTATTACTCATTTAATCCCTTATCATCCTTAAGAGTGAAGGTAGGGTCATATTATATTATTTATGTAACCCTCATGGATATTATATATGTATGAATATTCCTTATCACTTTGATAAAATATTTTGCATTCATGAATATAGGGTCATGCCCATAATATTCATGTCCATATTGAATCTTAATATTATTTTAGCAGTGGATGGCTCAAGGTGATGATTCAGAAGCCACTTCTAAATAAGAGAATGTTCTGACTTCTGAATGGAAGAATCTTTTGGATAGATAAGAGGTTTTTTGGAAATAGAAATCTCAAGTTTAGTGGCTCAAAGAGGGGGACAGGAACACGACCTTATTTCATCTATTGGCCATGAAACATAGGAAGGCCAACTCCATAACTAAGATATGGTTGGATAATGGCAACATTATAACTGAAGATAATGAGATAGGGGAACAAGCCAGGGTATTCTTTTAGAATTTGCTCACTGAATAAAATAATGATGATGGGAATGATGGAACTATGAACCAATTCATTGATAAAATCCCTTGTTTGATAACTGAGGAAGATAATCTAGAGATGTTAAGGCCTTTATCTGAGGAGGAAGTCTATGCTTTTTTATTTTCTATGGGTGCTTTCAAAGCCTTGGGTCCTGATGACTTCCCTCCTATATTATTCCAGGAATATTGGGATATAGTGGGAGTGGATCTTACTACTGTTGTACATGACTTATTCAGATCAGGTAAACTTTTGAAACCAGCTAATAATAATTTCATAGTACTTGTTCCTAAAAAGTCACAACCCACACATCTTATGGATTTTAGACCTATTAGTCTATGTAACACTATTTATAAGCTCTACACTAAAGTGTTGGTTTTGAGGATCCAACCTTTACTAGACAAAATTATTTCCCCTACCCAAAAAGGCTTTGTCTCGGGCTTGTAGATTCTTGATGTTGTGATCACCACCCATGAGACTATTCATTCCATGGACAATAGTAGAATCCTTGGTATGGCTCTTAAGCTAAACATTTCTAAAGCATATGATAGGGTCTCATGGACTTTTCTATTCTAAGTCATCAAAAAATTTGGGTTTAATGATAAAATGTCTCGCCTGATATGGAACGTTGTCTCTTCTAAAAAAAAATTAGTTTTGGTCAATGTGGTCCCTAGAGGGTTCTTTTCTTCTTTGAGAGGAATCTGCCAGGGGGACCCTCTCTCCCCTTACTTATTCATCATAATGGAGGAGGCACTGGTAAGATACAAGCTGATATAGTCTCTAAACATTTAGTGGGCATCAAGCCTACCTCCTCCCTTTCTCCTATGGTGGTGTAGTAGTTTGTGGATGATACCATTATTTTTGGCATCTCCTCAGTGATTGAAACTAGGAGATGGAAGAATATTTTAAATAACTATGCCATAGAGTTTGGGAAAATCATAAATCTTTGAAAAAGCAATGTATACTTCTTCAATACTCCTAATGACCTTAGACAAATAATCATTGACATACTTAAATGTGTTAAATATGTCCTACCAGCTACCTATTTGGGTCTTCCCCTCATGGTCAAAGAGGTATCTCCTAGTTTTTGGAATGGAATTTTGGAAAGAACTCAGAAGAAACTTCTTGGTTCGAAAGGGAAACTTCTCAGTAGTTCTAGTAAAGTGTAGCTTCTTCAGGCCTCTCTTCAAGGGATTCCTACCTACTTCTTGTCTCTCTTTAAAATTTATGTGTATTTTGCTACTAAATTGGAATAAATTCAAAGAAAATTATTATGGATGGGACTATAAGATAAATAGAGAATGTCTTTAGTCGGATGGGATAAAGTGTGTCTTTCAAAATCACATGGTGGCCTTAATATTAGGTCTATCAGGAACATGAACAACGCCCTTCTCTCCAAAATTAATTGGAACCTAATTCATAAAAATAATGATTAGGGGGAAATAATGTATGACAAATATATGCATAGCACTGATGGTTCCAACTTTCTTCAATAAATGGGGTTACCCCAGGGATCTGTGATATGGAATAAAATGCTAAAAAGTAGAAGCCTTCTTAACCAAGAAATTAGATGGAAACTAGGAAATGGCTGGCATATTAAATTCTGGAATGACATTTGGGTAAAGGATAAGGCTCTCATCACATAAGGAAACTATGGAGAGATTGCTGACATTGCTACTCAATTTTTTAGAGATAGAGTCAGTGATTAGATGGATAATAACAATGGCATAAGGAGATGAAAAAATCTATCAAATTGTTGTCCTGAGCTCTTCCCTAGAGTTCTAGAGATTTAGCAGCTAATTGAGGGGATTATAATCCCTCTCTTCCCATGTGAAGATGAATAGTACTAGTGGCTAGATAAGAATGGATGGTTCTCTGTCAAGTCTGCTTATCAATTGTTGATTCCTGAGGCTCCGAATAAAGAGTTATGGAAAAAGGTTTGGAATTATAAAATTATACCAAAAATTAACATGTTTTGGTGGGCTACTACTCATAACAAAATCTTAACACAAGACAACCTTCAGAAGAGAGGGTTTTCCCTGGTCAACAAATGTTATTTGTGTTGTTCAAAAGAGGAAACAATTTTTCACCTTTTCATTCACTATGATTTTTCCTAGGAACTTTGGGGCATACTCCTAAATAACTTTGGTATTGAGTGGGTATGAACTCTAACCTTAAGGAAGTTATCATTAGTTACAATCCTACCTTTACCCATCCCTGGCTCATGGAATTATGGAATCAAACTCTACCCTATTTGAGTTGGATTTTATGGAAAGAGCGTAACCATAGAATTTTCAGGGACATTGCTAGAAATGCCTCTCAAGTGTTCCATTCTTTTGTTAAGACTCTTTTGGAAAGTGTCACCACTACCCATATTCATTCTATGGAGAAACCCCTAACTTAAGAAGAAGATCAAATTGTAGCTAAATAGAAGGTTCTAAACCATATTACTACTTATAATAATTCCAAAATTCTATAGAGACTTAATACTAAATGGATTCCCCCAAATCCTAATTGGATGAACCTTAACTTTGATGGGGCCTCCAAGTTTGATGGTAAATCCTATGGAGGAGGGATTATAAGAAATGACAAAGGCTGGATGATTGTTGTCTATGCTGGTGGAATAGGCTACCAGAGTAATAACTATGCTAAAGCAATGGCTCTCTTACATGGGTTAAAATTAGCTATATCCCTAGGTATAAGGAACTCGAGTATACAGGGGGACTCTAAAATGGTCATTGATGTAGTTAATAAAGTATCAAATGTGGGAATTATGCTAAAATATATCATTAGGGATATCTAATTTCTTTTGCAAAAGTTTTCCAAAGTGGATATTTCACATATTTATAGAGAGGGAAACAGTGTTGCTAATGCATATGCCAATCTTAGCCAACAATATTCAAATTGGTGATGTTGGCACCAAGTAGTTCATATTCCATTAAAAATTAGGGATATTATCCAAAAGGAAATGACTTGTTAAGGATGAGTTGGACATATGAGAAGGATAACTCTTTTAGGCAGTCCATTTGGAGGGTGTCGATGTGGATCTCTAAGTTTGATGCCTATTGTACTCTTTTGATAATCATTCTTGATTTATTATACCAAGGTGTTAAGGCATGCATACTTCATTATATAGATCATTGGGAAATGATTTTTAATCATGGGAGGAGTAAATGCCATCTCTACATGATAATCCAAATTATATGCTATCACATTATCATTATGCATATTTAGGAGCAAGGACTTGTAACCACTTCAACTATGAAGGCAAAAATTGGGAACTCTACGGGTCTGGTCTATAAATCCAAAATGGGGGGAGATATAATTTGAATGGAACCAATCTCCTACTGTGAGTTCAAAGATAATCCATTGGTTTGGCACTACTGTAAAGAGGGGGGATTAGCCCCTACGTAGAGAGGCTTAATGGGTTTGATGAAAACATGTCTGAGCAATTCATGAGGTCTTGGTTAAATAGGTGAGTCATTGTTGGAGGAATTAGATTTGAGATTTCTAAAAAGGTGATAGCTATGGCTATAGGCATGTCCATGTAGTGGATGAAGCTACAAAGGAAAA
The DNA here is from genome assembly GCA_037957365.1 of Torreya grandis. Lineage (NCBI taxonomy): Eukaryota > Viridiplantae > Streptophyta > Pinopsida > Cupressales > Taxaceae > Torreya > Torreya grandis. The sequence continues at coordinate 78,715 of JARHVA010007733.1, read as the reverse complement.
CAAAAATCAAAGACCTCTCTCGCCATTAACTATTCATGGGAGAAGGCAAAGAACTTATTCCTTACCAAGGAGGATTCAATTAAGCTAAATTACTCGAGCCATGGGATAGAGTGTACTTCATCCTCATGAAGTACTTCACGCTGGAAGGATGATTCAACAGGTTCTATAATTATCATCTCCCCCTTTTAAATCACTTCAGGCATAATGCTCTCATCAGTTTTCCCTTTCATCTACTCTCCTCCCTAGAACATTTTGTCCTTAAGGTGAGAGCAAAAATGGCAAAAAAACCTAATATGAATCTTATCCCCTCCATCAGGGCCTCATTTTCTATTTGTATAATTTCCACCGTGCCCTCGAGCCATCCAAGACTATCAAAATTGATAGCAGGGATATTTCTTCTAATCCTTTGGCTAGTGATGCTATCGATGAGCCCTATCTTTCCCCTATTTCTACCAAAACTAATGAAGTCTCCTTCTCTACTCTTGAGGAGACCCCCATTGACACCCCTGGCTCCTTTGTGAGCATGAAGAGCAAGAAGAGGAAGTTTTATTCAAGGGAAGAGAGTATTGGGGGGACCATTGTGGGGATCCATAAAAATCCTGGTAAGACCATTGGGGGTCAAGGTGGTAAATCCTATATGCCCACTAAGGTTAGTAAGGAGGGATTCTCCTATGGTGTTTGATGGTCAGGGCAAATTACTGGCAAACCTGCTCCTAAGGCTAGGCTTATTGAATATTCAGAGAGTGCCTCAAAGGAAGCCACCCAAGAGGAAGAGTCCAAGGAATTGGAAGGTAAAGAAATCTCTGAGGATACTAAAGGTAATTATGAGACAAGGGAATTTGAGGCTACTGCAGAGGATGGTGCTGACATTGTAGAAAATGCTGACAAAGAGGGAAAGATGTATGTGGAGGAAGCTGACAAGGAAACTAAAATTGAGATTAGTTTAAAATCTAAAATTACTACCCTGAAGGGTCGCATACAGAAATTGGAGTAGAACTTCACCACTGGGCTCTAAAATTAAATTCTCCTGAACATGTCTATGCTGATGGAATTGGGTAATATTGTGCCTACTGTTAATGCAGAGAACACTAAGAAACTAAATGACTTCATCAAATCTATGGTTATGTAAGGAGAGATCTTTCTATCTCTCATTTTTTTATTTCATGTTTTATTTTAGTTTGTTGTGTCTATTGGTACACTGATTGTGCTATCTCTTTTTGAAAGGCATATTTTAGTTTGATTGCCTTCTTGGTTTCCCTACTTCTATAAGGGTTTAGCCCCTGGTCTACCACCTTATATTATTAAATAAATTATTTCCACACTTTTTAAGGACCTAAAAACTAACATTCCTAGGATCTTAATATCTAAAATATGCCTTGCTAAAATCATAGTGAACCCTAGCCCTACCCACCTAAAAAAAGTAATCCCACTATTTATATTTTTGACAAACAATGCTAAGAGGAATTTAATGGATTATCCTTACCTAACTACCTTTAATTTTTGATCTAAACCATTGGATAATTGAAAATTACTCTCTTGCTCTACCACTTTGTCTTAAAAAAATGTGGTACATTCAATTAGGATTCATAAGTTCCTTCGATTGTGATTATTGTATGGTTTAGATAGAACTAGTAATATCCCATTTTCCTTCGATTGTGATTATTGTATGGTTTAGATAGAACTAGTAATATCCCATTTTCCTAATGGAAATTTTGATTTGGTCTAATAAACTAGGCATCATATTACCATGAATGAATTTATATATGTTTCGTAAAAATATACCAGTAATCATTTACATCTAACCCCTAAAAAATTAGATATGGAAGATGGTATAATCATTATGTAACCTATTTTTTTGATATTTAGTATAAGGTTCCCAAAACTCTTATTGAAATAGGTTTACATTTGTAACTATTGCATCCAAAAAGTATGACATCATATAAAAATTGCCATTAGGCCTATTGTTCTCACTCATCTAAAAATTTAGGTTGAAATTGATTACTTCTCCCAAGTCTAAAATTTGATTTGTAGTCAGGATGATGTCCAATAAAGGTACACAAATTTTCATAACATACATGATATCATGGAAACCATATAGTTTATTTAATATATCCATTATTATTTTCACCCAAGCTTGCACTTTATAATTTGGGTGTTACTAATCTAGCTTCTTAACACAAAAGTGTTTGGGTATACTACTCAATATTTTAATGTATCCTTAACATTATTCTTTGTTAGCCAATCATCCATTATGGGTTATTTATAGCTCATATCTAAAATAAGGAGTCTATAATATTTTTAAAAAGATTTCATAGATACATATGCTATGGGAGTTATATTTAATAGTAGATTAAGGATATTTATCAATAATTACCCAGAAGTAAATAATTGAATAAAATATCAATACAAGGAAATACCTCAGCTTTAGCAGTAACATTATGCAAACCAACTACCTTGATTATCAATAGATCATATATGTATCTTTTGGTAGAAAATTGAAACTAGTTATCTATTTCATATGGCTTGAATCTATTAACCTCAAACTAGACTATTGTATAATGTTGGATCTTATGCCCTATGTTGCTAAGAACAAGAGTGTATCTGTATATTCAATCCTCCCAATAAGACTAAATGTATATGGGGATAGTTATCTAGATGATGATGTAACTATATATATTTATGTATCATTATAAGTAATCTCATAAAAGTTATAGCCTTTTGGTCTCTTTAGAACTTTGATATCAATTCACAAGTTATCTCATATAAAATGTAGATTCATTTTTAATTTTGAAGCTTAATATATCATAGATTTCTCTATGATTGAGAATGTAATGGATTGCATTGTCCATACATGGTAATTGATTTTAGATAATGTTTTGGTCTCATGTCAATCTATTTTTTTGAAATTGAGTCTCTAAAGTTTACTTTAGCAGGACTATCTACCACATAACACAATGTCACCATTTTTTGTTTCCTATTCATTTTTTGAGTCATTTATTCTACCATGTGTCCATTTATCATGAAATTTAGGACTGATTTACTTTGTTTATATTGTTTTACTAGAGTTTGTCATATGCCTTGTAGTCATTTAATTACTTGATATTAGACTTTGCATTATGTACCTTACGCCATTGGTCACGGTTTGATGATATGCCAACACATGGCATGATCATGATTATTCACTTAGGTATAGCATGTGTATGTATTTTATCATATACGTAGGCTATAGGTTAATTCAATGTCACCATGTGTATGCTTCTTATTCCTTCATATGGTTCTTGTGTTTTTATTGTATACCTTCACTTAAAAAGCCATGACTTTCTAGGATATTCACATGTGGAATAATCATGTTAATCTATTTGGTCATGAGAACTTGTAAATTGTATCAAAATATTCTATTTCTGAATGAGTGGGATTGTAAAAATTGGTGTTATCACATTCATCTAGATGTTTTTGAGGTTTTAAAATTTTATGAGATAATGTACAGTTGTGGATGAATGAGATGTAAACAAGTTACATGATATCTATAATTTGGACCTTAAATAATGTTCCATACTTATACATTAAAACTATAGAAATGAGTACATGAAATGATGACAAGTAGCACCATTTTATTAATCTTATTAGTTTTAGAGTTTCCAAGTCTAGGTTTTTAGTGTATAAACTCTAAGTAGACACGATGGTAGTATGTAGACAACTAAAGCTCTTTCAAATGATTGTTGAGGAATAAAAACTTGAATAAAGATATGGATCAATGAGATTAATACAAGTTGATAAATCTCATGTATCTATATGTTTTCTAATATATTAAAACTTATATATTTTATACTACAGGTAGTGAGTAAACCAAATTGAAACATGTGGCACAATCTCATTCACCTAGTTATTCAATTATTCAAAAATCATAGCCACTATTTTAATTTATGGTTTTTATCCATTAGAACTAAATGTGTCCAAGATAAATGTCAACCTATAAATTCAATATGACCTTAAAACATACAAGTATAACTATAGACAAATTCTATTTTGCTTCGTTAGTCCAAAAAAGTAAAACTTGAATTCACCAAACATCTCAACTTTAAAAGCCCAAATAGATTCATAATAATAATTTCAAAAACAATGATCATTTTAGTATTTTAGACTAAAGGTCATGATAATATGATCAAATTCATAGAGAAACATATAGATTCAAAATCTAAGGTCTTTATACTAGATTGGATATGAACATGAAAGTTTTAGCTCAAAGTGGGTTTTTATTTGAGATTTTGAAAATGGGTTGTGTTGGGTATAGTAGATACACCACCACCTTTTTTGACTCATTTTATTATTTACTTAACATAATTATTTTATCTCTATGGTAAAAATTATTTAACATCTTCCCTCCTTATATTATTCTTATAACTTCCATCTATATGATACTCTCATCACACATATCATGCCTTTAGATTTTCAATACAATCTTCTTCTAGTGCTACTCCTTTTCTTAAACTACTTGACTACCCCTTATTATTGGTTTGGTTCCCCATTTTAATATTTAAATATTATTATAAACTATGGGAAGATTCCCTCTCTTCACCTTCTCCCTTATGTAATATGTCTATGTTCTATGCAATACTAAACTTGCATATTTTATTTATTTTCACCTATATGTTTTATATTAGGAATGCTTCGCCTAATTTTATATTTATACATTATATTTTACGTATACAAATCCTTATCATATGGGGATTAATTTATCTCTCTCTTCTCCATGAATCCTCACATGCATATTTCTCTAGTTAATTCAGATTTTATGCTCTACCAACCATATTTTATTTATTTACAATACTTCTTCTCCATTCTCTACACTTATTGGAGCATTATCAATTCCATGCCTCATGGTATATATCTCAAGTTTTGTTATTTTATATCCTTTATCATATTTTAGGTAACTATTCTCTCCTTATTTAGTGCATACTTAGACTTTCACTCATATTATCTACCTCAATGTTTGACACTCTACTAGCATTAGTTTCACATTGAATAACTTTGCTACTTCTTCCTTTGGTGATTATTCTTCCTTTAGATTGTAAATTTTTATTATGATACTATGATATTTTATGTTTGACCCTTTTTTAATTAAGTATTAATAATAAATAGTATCTTATTCAAGTATGGAATAAGATACTCTAAAAATCAAGCCAATTAATTAATTCATATTCACAATATATTCTAATACAATGTTGAATTATGATTTTTTATAAATATAAAAATTACAATGTTCAATAGTAATTTTAATGCTTAAACACAAATAATAGATAATAATTAACTTATTTCTTGATGCATAATAATATCTGATAAGAACAATTGCATAAATAGTTAGGATGATGTTTAGCTATGATTTGTCAGATTTTACACACTAGCTCTCATTATCCTAGACACTACTATCAAAAAAATAACATTATCATTGACACTTCTATCCTAAAACTGATTCTTATGTCAACAATTAATTACACATACTTTTATATAAATTCCACTTGTTCTGATTAGGGTTTTTTTCTCCTTACAAATTTTTAACTACGATCATGCGCATAGTTTCTATATATTAGTTTTCTAATAAACACACTATATCATCTAATTAGGTTATGTCACCTTAAAAAAATGGGGGTTATTAGGCTGAAATTAATTAGAGATGAACTAAAAAAACCCTCTATTAGTGGACACTACCTGCATATCCATATAGTCCTATACTGATGGAATTTTCCCCCTTATGTGGGCTTGTGTGTGAACAATGGTGTAATATGTTATATATGAGTACATGTAGTGATCTATACTACAACTTTAAAAATATTTCTCATGGGATGTTATTTTATTCATTCAAACTATCAAAATACTTATCTTATGATTGATATGTAAATAAGGAATAATATGACAAACTAACTCAATTTTGTGAATGATTTAGTGAGCTTGATAGGTGCTTTCTTAGTAAATTTCTAGTTGAATAATGAATGGATTTTTTTTGTATAAATACCACACTTTTTTGAAATAAATATCATTTAAATTTAATTATGACAAATATTTCAACCTGTACATGTCAAATGATTTTTAAATTTGATCCCCTTTAGGGTAAAAAAACTAGTGTAAAATTTGAGACACTAACCTCGATGATAATATCATGTTATAAATCATAGTGTCCTAGAGAATATATAATTTTTAAATCTTTGTAACTTATAGCGACAAAGATATATGATATCATAATAATATTTTTGGATATAGGTGATTTGGGTAATCAAAATATCAAAGTCATAACATTGTTGGAAGTATCTTTTGAGAGGGGGTGAATCATTAGACAATAATGCACATTCAATTCCAAAATCATCTCATCATACATCAACTTGATCTAGCAACATAAACATGAAAGCACATACATCCAAAGCATGAATAATAGCATACATCACATGAACACATCATCTATGTGGGAAACCCTAATGGGGGATAAAACCCACTAAACCATGTAAGATGTACTATAGTCCTATAAAGATAAGATTCAAGATTTAGACCAGTACCAACTGATCAAGGAGCACCCACCCCTCAATTTAGTCAAGCACCCACTTGACCTTTGGCTAGCTCCAACTAACAAGGAAGCTATAATCCCTTAAGAAACTAAGCACCAACTCAGGTACCACTAATCTGATCTCTACATTTGATTTGATGTCAAACACATCTAATGATGTGCTCCTCTTTCCTATACTCTTCACCCCTCAAACTCTCTTAAAACAACCTCCAGGGCTTCCTCACTCAATCTACCTCTTCTAGGCTTATTAGGTATAATAACCTGTGTTCACCTTCATAATCTTGATAAAATAAGCATGTATGATATTATTCACTCTATGATGATCCACAATGACCTGTACCTTCTCTTTTAAAATTTTTATCCTTCACATGTCTCCTCAACATTTCAAATAGCACAAATAGGCCAATTATGCCTAGTATTTATACCATACACTCATCTAACCCATCTTGGTCAGCTAAGATGACTTCCATGATTGTTTTACAATTAGAATAGGTCTTCACACACATTATTGAGGTAATAAAAATGATTCATAGGATAAACATTACCTTATTGGCCCCAACCCACCATTAGGCCTTAATGAGACCTAAAGTAATTAGGCCTACTCACCCACACGTTACAACTTTGACTCATTGGTCTACATTCATCCTTTACCAATGATTCAAAAAAATCAAATCTAACTTCAATATACCCTTTCTCAATCTCAAATAGGTCTATGCCATATGTAACACCATATCACACCTTGGACCCGGCAATTAGGTATCTTCGCTCTTTAGGCCTTGATACACAAAAAACATTGTCATAAAGAATTGAGGCATAATTTTTTTTCTAAATCAAAAATCTTTAAAAAAATCACATTGATAGGTTTTCCATGACTTTAAAACAACACTAAATCTATTTTGTTTCACTACTACGGCTCCAAGCATCCAAAAACACCTTTGTCACATGCTCACTCAATTTTGGTAAAACATAGTCAAATTATAGTCAAGTATTTTGACTTTCCAAACCTAATTAGGGACATGCCATGATATACAATACCTTATTATAAACCTTTGAGACTTTTATAACATATATATACTCATTGGTTTCTTTAACTTTTCTCAAGTAGCTTCTAACTCATTCCTTCAAAATGACCACTCAGACTTCTTGTGGCTTCCATAAACATAGTCATATATAAATGAAAAAAAAATGAAAAAATGAAAAAAAAAAAATATATATATATATATATAATAAATATTTATATATTATATTTTATCTCTAGATCACTCTCAAGTAGATAGTTATCTTTTTCTAGTAGCATCCATTACTCTAACAGATCTATTCCTCATAACACTATCTCATTGTTTTCACTATTTAGACAATCCACTTTGAAAGCATTATTTTACCTATTTATGAGAAATATATCCACTTTTAAATTAATTTATCATATGAAAAAATTATTAAATAAATTCCCCAATTCATTTTATTCATCCCTAATTACCTAGAACACTTGCCTAAACACATATTCACTCTACCTAGATATTGTTCACTATTTTTACCATTTGTTTGCTACTGAATAGTAGACTTAAATCATAAAAATGATTGAAAAAGAGGATTAATAATTCCAAAATTACATAATGTATTTTTATAACAATTATCTATCTTTAACCTCCATCCACTTTCAAATGTTAACTTAGTCAACCCTTCATGTAACATTAATTTCACTAGAAACAAGATTCTTTTTGTGTCTCCTGATCATTGCCCTAACACATAATTTATACTTAGAGGTAATTTAATTAATCCTCTACACATTAAAATAGTAAAAAATTTTCAACCAAACCATTATGGGCCATATTTAACAAGCTTTATCCAATCATGTCACTATAACAGTTTATAGGAGGGTTTTGACCATTTTACATTCTTAACAAATGTTCATAAAGCTTTGTCCCTCAATCCACTAAAAAATAATTTTAAATTATTCTTAAGTCAATTTTATAAATTTTAAAAAATTCTTAGGTCACCATTCAAAATTTACATGTGCCAATGAACAATTAAACTTTCTTATTGAACTAGGAATCCTTCATTCTGCATGCACAAGTGTCCTTCCAATGTACTATTTTTCTTTTTCTTCATCCAAAAGACTTGAAACTTGGTCAAAAACTTTTATTCAACCTATCACACCTAAAAACATACTTATATGATATATGTAATCTTGTAATTTCACCTTGACTCTCTAATTGGATGTCATTATGCACACTAGGACTAGGAATACAATGTAAACTTGGATATACAAAGCACTAGGATCCTTCTTATACTGATCTCAAATCATCATTAAAAATTCATATGTACTCATTTAATTCTCTACATATTCCCTCCATGTTGTCCCTAGCCTCAACAAACTCAAATTACTAGGCTAGTGAGCCTATGCCTTTACATAAAGCTACCAAGCCTATGCCAACACACTATTCACATACTTGTATTTTCTTCCTTTACCTTAAACATCATCAGTAATTCTAGATACAACATGACAAGCCTCAAACAATGCTTACCTTAGCTCATATGCATCCAAACCTACCTTGCACAACTTCAAGATCAAACTCATCATCATCATCATGACATCACCACTTTGTCATTACCTTTGACATCAATGTACACATGACATCATCCATTTGACATCAATGACAACATACCTCCAATAATATACCCCTTTATCATTGATGGAATCCTCTTCTTTTCCTACTCCCCCTTTGCCATTAATGACAAAGTAGACTAAATAGCCACCAAACTCCCCTTAACACCATGTATGTATTCAAACATACTTTATAGTGCTCAGGATACTTAAATACTTTCATGCATATAAATCAATTACGCCCCCTTTGACATACACCAATCTAAACTTGGGCTTCTCTAATCCTTGAAAGTGTTCATCTATAGAACACACAAACTCTCTTTTTTCATACATGAAGATCTAATACCTTGTCAAAACACATGACTTCATTTGATTAAGTCATCATATCAACCTTTTGTGGCATGTATCTTGACTTCACATCAATAGTATACTCCTCCATATCTCCAACATGATTGGAAATTTTCACATATTCTCCCCCTTACATCATGCACAACTCTCCAATCCAATTAAGCTAACTTAGTTAGGTCTCCCTAACTCTATACTCTATCTAGAAAGAGTCATTCTTCAACAAATTTCTTTAATAAATCAAAAATAAGATTCAATGACCCATACTACCCTAACATTACCAATAGATCTCGTGGAGACATAATCAACATAGATCCATTCCTTTTTTCTCACAACTATTTTATTGGTTTACTTTAAACATCTGAGATAATTAAGAACAACTCCCATATGATTCTAAATCCATCAACCATATATCCTTCAAACACCACAAGCCATTGAGGATCAAACCTCTATAAGACATTTTATCAGTTAAACACATAGTCAGACTAGGTTTGAGAGTCCTCATACACTGTATCAAACCTCTAAAAGACCTCTTGTAAGAATGAAAACATGTTTCCCAGCATATCAAGGATATTACCAGATCATCTTCTTCTTATGGAGCAACTTAACCTCCTGACTAAGAGCAATTAGGCAACTCTACATGTTGCAATCTTCAACCTTTGTCTTAATACAAGCAAGACCCATTCTAATAGCTCAGATCATTAGAATGTTGTGTGTTCTTTCATGAATTTAAAAACATGGAAACATGGCCTATTTTGACCATATGAGATCATCAATACATCACTAGTCTTATTTTACATAATTATGATACCTTCAAGAGTATTCAACAACTTTTGTAAACACCTATTCTAATTCTTTCCATTATGAAAAAACCTTGCATTCAACCATGCATCATAAATAAATGAATGAAACATTTCATACCATCCACCTAATGAACATAGATCTCAATATGCCATAATATATCCATTAGAATCAAGAACATTCTTATTAGGGTCTGAAGACACCAAACCCTCATATCACAGTCTTTCAAGAATTAGGCATGTTATTTATATAAAAAACCAAATCAATCTTGCATAGTGCACCTATAGGTATCTTATTACCTTGAGTTCATCTCCAAATTCTTGTTTCAAACACCTTGAGTGAACAAAGTTACTAAAACAACTCACATAACAACCTCTATCTATCAAAAAATGCACGTGTCCTTCAGCTAAAACTAGGGTTTGAAATCATGTGCACGTCTGACCATCGTAGCCACAACAAAGGGCACACCCAGGGACTTCCAGGCATGGTTGGCATAGTGAGGGGTGGAGGTGGTGGACTTTGACCCCATGACCCTGTGGGCGGTGATGGAGTACTGTTGCAACAACTGGGGGTTTATGTCAGTTTTGTGGGAATGCCTAATTTAGAGTTCCTGTTGAAGGCCACCCCCACAGAGGCGTGGCTGTGGAAGATGATGGCTGGGAAAATGGACCTAAGGGAAATCTCCTTCGCTCAAAACTTGTCTAACATCCTACGTGCCTTAGTTCTATACAAATATGGTGGGATATTCTTGAGGCTACTGTCGAAGCTGCGGATCATAATTAGGGTGCATAATATGGATCCCGTAAGTGGGGCATGGAACCAACTGAACAATGTGGTTTTGGTGTTTAATAAGGTGCATTTGCTGGTGTAAGAATGCCAGGGCTACAGGCAGTGTAATCCTAGAATGTGAGTGAAGTTCATGTGTGCAGGATGATCATCACCATCTCTAAGGAAGTCATTACACATGTCACTAGGATTTCATGTGAAGTAAATAAATACTTCAAGGAAAAATGAATGAGTGGTGGAGCATAGCCTTTTTCTCGACATGGCTATGGCTGTCATTATTGCTAGATCTAACGGTGTCTCTGCCAAATCAAAAGGACAGAGAAACTAAAGGTATTCTATGGAATTTTAATGTCCCAGTAAATGCTTGTGTTGTTATTGCAATGGCAACCTACATTGTTGGCCAGGGAAGAATGCTAAAGATATATTTTTTTTTACATTCTTTACCCTATGATGTAAGATTTTTGAGGTTTCAGGTCCTTGTAAAACCTAGGTACTTTTATTGGTCTATGTTTGTGGTTTTAGGTCCCCGTAAAACCTAATTTTGATGTTGCTCTGTAGTAGGTTTCAGGACTGCTTTTCCTGGTGGTTGTTAATTCTTTATCTTTCTTGATTCTGTTAAAGGGTTCTGGGGTCCCTTCAAAACTTGCTTTTACTATAATCTAAAACAATCTCTATCTATCAACACCAAAGACCTTCATACACAGTCACCTTTCATGAAGATTTTATTTGCTCAAATGAATAAATTCAAATCTCTCTCAGAGCATGGATTAGTACTATGAATGAGTTAAAATCATCATCCAATTATTATAACATAAAAACTATATTATTAGATGAGTTCTAATCCTCTTTTGTTTAAGTTGGTTTCATCATTTCAAATGCAAACTACAAACTTTGTCTTTGACCTACATTTATTTCACCTGTACGGATGGTCAAACTTTATAATCACCTTAGAGGTATTCTAAAATTAGTCCTCTTAAACCTTACTTCTTACCTCAACTTGATCTGACTTCATTTATGACTTCTACAAGACAATCTTTTCAAACTAGTTTTCTTCACAAATTTGAATTTTTAAATCCCAATGGTCATATTTTTACACATAATTAACCATGGAAAATAGAGAAATATGCTTGGAAGGCCAAATATGAACCACCATAATGTTTGATAGGCTTCATGTCAAGACTTTAAATTTAAAACATATGAAATAGGCACAAACTTGAATAAGTCCATGTGACCATGTTCTTCTCATACCTTCACATGTGAAAATGCCAATGTCATCAATCTATCTACTTAACTCGATTTGAAAAGAGAACAAGGATGAACTAGGCAACCACAAAAGCACTCCAAAGTCTTCCTACCACCTCTAAAGGTACACCAGACATTCTTGATACCTCATATGACCTCTCAGATCATCCTCCATACCTTAAAATACCTACACACAAGATAAACACTCATAAAACATCCTCTTTACCTTCCTTCATGTTATCACCACTACCTTTACATGCTTCCATATACTAAAAGAATGTCTCCATGAAGCTTAGAGAGATACATCCTATTCCAATTCTATATTATAAAAACATGTACCCAGGAGAAATCCACATCTCCTCACCTCCTTCCTTGACTACCTTGGTTTTAGTAGACTGATTATTCTTCCTTTTATTCTTAAGCTTGACTTAAATGACTTTCTCATCCACCTTGACATATTCATTCTTTTATTTCACTATCTGATCTATAATATAAAATAACAAAAAATCTTGGCATACCTTCACAGTTGAATCTTGATCAACCATATAAAATAAATTATCTTGGTTTGAGAGCTCAACTTGAATTGACTTTTGATCCTTATTTTTTATTTGGATATATGAAAAACTTTATTGGAATTTATGTACCTTCTTCATATCTAATTCCTTTTTTGCATTAGAAGGTAGTCCATCTTGATCTTTCAACTCAACTTAATTAGTCTTCTTGGTCTTCACTTCCTTAGGTTTTCATACCAAGGTTTGATCTTTCTTGATCACTTTAGGAATCTCTTGATTTTTATCATGACTTGACTTCTTCAACCTACTCTTACATGATCTTGAAATATGTCCTATATCATGACATCTAAAACACACAACATTATTCATTTCATTTTATTGATATTATATAAGGTCCCTCTACCGAATGATTCTTCTTTCAAAATTTCATGAAGACTCATTTCTTGATGGCTTACTTATATAGTCCCTTGACTTATGGATAAATAGATTGTAATCATAAAAATGACCTTGAAAATAATAACTCATTGCATTAGTCTATTTGATTGACCCTCTTACATTTAATTCTAAGTTTGCATTCTTCTTAACTTGCTTAGGCTTCTCATGATTCTTGACCTCTTTAGATAGGTCACTTTTGAAGACACACACCTTCTCCTCAAGATATTTCACCAAAGATTCAAAATCATGACTCATATTATTTTAAAACCTCAAATCATACAAGGCACTAGCATGTTCAGCTTTAAGGTTCATCGTAACCTCTCCTTCTAGATCATTCAAACATTCACCTTACACTTTTCTCATCTGAGGCATCTTTAGCTACTTAGGATCTCCTTCAAGATATTAAACTTCTTCCAAAGGACCTATTATGATAATAATTTTTGGAAGTAATTACTAAGAGGGGGGTGAATCAATAGACAAAAATGCACATTCATTTCTAAAATCATTCCATCATACATCAAATTGATCTAGAAACATAAACATGAAAGCACATACATCCAAAACATGAATAAGATCATACATCACATGAACACATCATCTATGTGGGAAACCCTCATAGGGGATAAAACTTACTGAACCCTATAAGATGGAATATAATCCTATAAATAAAAGATTCAACATTTAGACCAGCACCAACTGATCAAGGAGCACCTACTCCTCAATTTAGTCAAGCGCCAATTTGACCTTTAACTAGCTCTAACTAGCAAGGAGGCTACAACCCCCTAAGAAACCAAGAACCAACTTAGATACCTATGATCTAATATCCAACTATGATCTGATGTCAAACACATCTGATGATGGAATCATCTTGTTTGCACTCTTCACCCCTCAAAATCTCTTCAAATAACCTCTAGGGCTTCCTCACTCAATCTGCAACTTCTAGTCTTATTAGGTCTAATGACTTATGAATTCACCTTCATCACCTTGATCAAATAAAAATTTATAATATTATTCAATCTTTTATGATTTTCAATAATGTATACCTTCTCTTTCAAAGGTTCTCTCCTTTTCTTGGCTCTTCAATAATTCGCACAAATAGGCCAATTAGGCCTAGTATTTATACCATAAACTCATCTGACCCTTCTTGGTCAAACAAGATGATTTCCACATTTGTCTTAAAATTAGAATACTTATTCACACACGTTACCTAGGTAAGACATATGATTCATAATTATTATGTTACCTTATTATCCCCAAACACCAATATGCCTTAGTGAGACCTAAAACAATGAGGCCTACTCACCCACACGTTACAACTTGGACTCCTTGTTCCACATTAATCCTTTACCAATGATTAAAACACATAAATATTACCTTAAATAGACCCTTTATCACTCTCAAATAGGTATATGCCACCTGGAACACCATATCACACTTGAACCTAGCAATTAGGTCTCCTTGCTCTTTAGGCCTTGATACATATAAAGCACTATCATAAAGAATTGAGGTATAAAGTTTGTTTATAAAAAAACCCTTAAAAAGTCACATGGATAGGTTCTCATTGAATTAATAAACAACACTAAATATATTTTGTTTCACTACTCAAGCTAAAAGCATCTTAAAACACCTCTATCACATGCTCACTTGATTCTGGTAAAACATAGTCAAATTATAGTCAAGTATTTTGACTCTCCAAACCTAATTAGTGACATACCATGATATCAAATAACTTATTATCAAACTTTTATACTTTTTTAATATCTCCATACTCATTTTTTTCTTCAAATATTCTAAAATATATTCCAACTCATTCCTTCAAAATGACCAGTCAAACTGCATGTGGCTTCCATAAACATAGTCATATAGATGTTTTTTATATAGTACATGAAAGATCACATTCATAACATATAATAAGTATTTATATATTATATGGTATATCTATATCACTATAAAGTAGATAGTTCTCTTTTTATAGTATCATCTATGTGTCTAATAGATCAATTCCTCAGATCACTATCTCATAGTTTTCACTATTTCGAAACGCCACTTTGAAAGCACTATTTCACCTATGTATGATAAATATCACCAGTTTCCAATCAATGTAAAACATTTAATATGTATTAAAAAATATCCCATGTCATTTTATTCATCCCCACTTACTTGAAACGCTTCTCAAAACACATATTCATTTTTCTTGGATAATTTTCATTATTTTCACCATTTATCTTCTAGAAACTAATAGACTTGAACCAAAAAATGACTAACATAGAGGATTAATCATGCCCAAATTAATTCACTTACATATATAAAAATTATATATCTTTAACCTCCATCCACTTTTAAATGTTGACTTAGTCAACCCTTCTTGTACCATCAATTTCTCTAGAAACAAGCTTCTTTTTGTGTCTACTTCTCACTGCCCTAACACTCAATTGCCACCTAGAGGTGTCTGAAGGAGTCCTATAAACCTTATAATATTCAAACTTGGTCTAAAAAATTCTATATTATATTCAACAATATTTATCCAATTAGGTTATTGTAAGGGTTTATAGGAGGGTTTTGACCAGTTCACATTTTTAACGAATGTTCATAAAGCTATGTCCCTCAATCCACTAAAAAATAATTGGAAATACTTATTAGGTCAATGTGACACCTTTCCCAAAAACATCATGTCACCATTAAAACTTTACACGTGTTAATGATCAACTAAACTTTCTTCTTGAGCTAAGAATCCTTCATTCTACATGCACAAGTGTCCTAATGTACTATCTTACTTTCTAATCATCCTTAGGACCTAAAACTTTTTCAAAACCTTTAAAAAATCATATCACACCTCAAATCATGTTTATATTATATCTTCCATCTCGTAATCTCACCTTTACTCTCTAATTGGACATCACTAGGTTATTATACACACTAGGACTAATATTGCAAGTCAAACATAGAGATGAAAAGCACTAGGATCCTTCTTTTAATGATCTCAAATCATAATTAACAATTCATATGTACTCATTTCATAATATAAAACTACCATCTATGTTCTCCCTAGCCTTAACAAACTCAAAGTACTAGGCTACCAAGCCTATGCCAACACACTATTCACATACTTGTCTTTTCTTCTTTGATCTTAAACATCATCAATCATGATAGATATAGCATGACAAGCCTAAAAAAATTTACCTTAAATCATATGTAGCCAAAACTAACTTGCATAACATCAGGCTCAAAATCATCATCATCATCATGATATCACCACTTTGTCATTACCTTTGACATCAATGAACACATGACATCATCCATTTGACATGAATGAAAACATACCTCCAACAAACATAAGATTACAATTTAGGTAAAATGAAATGGTAAAGCATGACTATTTTGACAATGGAAAGGGCATGAACTAAAGGGTTGATATTTGAGTGAAAATTTTCAATTCTACTAATATTTTATCATGTAAATCCATATTTGAGTTTATAAATTCCACCCTTGCCCCCAAATATAGTAATGCATAAGAATTAAATTATTATGTTTTATGAAATAAATATGTAACATTCATCCATGCATAACTCCTACAAAATATAACAAGCTCCTCACTTTTTTCTCTACACACATCTCACACTGCTTAGGATGAATCTTACTTACACACTTTTGCATAAGTATTTCATGTTTTTATAGGATTTCACACTTAGATACACTTGATCATAGTTGGTGCACATCATTATGCTCTAGTCATCTCACAACCCTACACACCTCACTAGTAATCACTTGTAGACTTATTTTCTCACACTTTTATTCACTCAAAAACATCCATATGTCATCCTTATTTGACCACATGTATTATTAGGTGTCACTTTTAAACTGATAATATTTTCATTTAGACTATTATTCACCACCAACTTGAAAGCTCAATTATCATCCAACAAGGTAGATGAAACAACTTAACCATATTTTTTGTAACTGATATCACTTTTAATTGATCTTGCATTATTTTGTAAAAATATGAAATATATGAAATTGAGAAAGGTTGGATACCATATATAGTCATAACATATATAATATGATCTACATATCTACTATGGAATTAATGCATTGGAACACATTATATCATTTCCCTATTCTTTGCTATTGAATAAGAGCTTTATTTCTTAAAAACAAAGATTTCCACTCCATCTAATTTGTTTAGTTATGTTTTATCTAAATCAACATTATACATTCACTCTATGAAACCAAAATTAGTTCTCCCCCACACACTTGACCTTGGGTCCCAAGGTGTAGATCGTTAGTATTAGAATAAATGTGTTACTCTTTTTCATGCCTATAAACACACAAGTGCAAGTTTAGAAATAAGGTCTATCAGTCAGTTCTATTTTAGAATATGTATAAGAATATCATATAAAAACTAATATGGATGACCCCTAAAAGAAACCTAAGGTAGACCCAAAGGTTTAAAGCCTCATCATCAACATATAGGGCTGCAATGAACCAAACATTTTTGTCACTTCCATGATTTGGTGATGCAACTCAACCTGAGACCTAAAACTAAACCTGCATAGTATACTCAACAATAGTTTTATCAACAATCCCCCTTCAAGGTATAATTAAATCTCATCATCCCTCTTTTTTAAGTTTATATCTATGGCAAAACATTGTATGCTTAGATTTAATAACTTGAAGTGTACTTATCAGTCAATTTCTTCATTGAGGTTGATAATATCAACTTTGCAATACTAAAATATGTCCATTCTAGTTTTTCACTAGTGGGAAAATTTTAATACACAACATGGAAAAGAGTGTGTTCCAATCAAATCATGAAATAATTTTTTGATGCAAGGAGGAATACTACCCTTTCTAACACTTTAAAGATGAATACATTATTTTACATAAAAAAAAATTAGTGTAAGGATCAGTCATTGGAGGACTAAACAAAAATATTCCATGACTACTCTATGTGTCTACAAGAGAACCTGAGTGCACAACATAAGGTGCTAAAGTACATCATCAGGATCTCACCTTATATCTATATGAAGATGGATTTATTGACTTATAACATGTTGTGGAAAGTATATAACAACACCACCAAGATCAAAGCCAAGGAAAAGATAAAGAAATGATCCACCTCTTCATCCAACATAATGTGTAAGTTTTATCCCTCTCATACCTCTACATTGTAGCCTTCTACATAGAATAAGAACACTTCTTGGAAAGGTGAGTAGCCTCATAATATTACATAACATTTGAAGGCTCATATGTCTTCTACTTAAGATAAAGGAAATAATAATTTTAGTGATGAGTGGTTCCATTTCCATCATTCATCCACTCATGATGATTGTAAATTTCATGCATATAAATCCTTACTCAAAATATCTTCATCAGGACCTACACCAATGAATAACACTAATCCAAATGCCTCTTATCTAATCACTAGCACCACTATGATTGGTATATTTGAGGAGAAAAAACATCTCTTTCACACCAAGTTTTGGGTAAGGGTAATCCTCTTTATGTCATCATAGATAGTGGTTGTTAGAATAACATCATTGTGCAATCCATAGTTTAGAACCTTGGTCTTTCCACTACTTGATCCATAAACTTAAGTAATAATATGCTTTCATATTTTAATTTTGATTTAAAATATTAATTTATGGAATAATTTAAAATTTTGACTTAAAAATTATCAATTTAACAAGAATAATTCAAGAAAATCTCAAAACACAACACACAATTTGATAACAGAGTTCGGCATGAAGAACTACATCTTCAAGTCTTATATCAACCAATGTATTAGGAAAAACACTTTAAAAATACTTACCAATATCTCCAAAATGAAAAATGAGAAACTAAAAAGTTATTCCTTGGGAAAAATAATATAAGTCCATTTTCAGACTTTTCCCCAATTCTACCTCTGGCACTCTCTGCAACTCATACAAGCTTCCTCACTCCTAGCCTTTAAAATGGCTACATAGCTTCTTTGAATTATTCAAATACAATTTTTCAATGCTTTATATATAATGTACACCCATAGGTTCATCGGTGGGAATGTTATCCTTTTATCATTGATGATATGGGTTTGAAACCCATTGCATAGGCTTTGGTGGTCATCATAATCTTTTAATCCCACATTGGAAAGTGGGGGACCTTCATGGATATTAATAAACCATGAAGTTTATGGTGTATAATGCCAATTTTTTTGCATTGGCATGTATTTAGTGGGGCATTTCATGATATGTGGTAATTTCATGGCATATTGAGTGGCATGTTGGGTTTCACGTGGATGTTTGTGGATAAAATGTGGAAGTTAAGACATGAAACATGAATGGAATATTAAGTCACATGGAATTTAGGGTATGACATGTGGAAAGGATGTTGGTGAAACATGGAATGTAGGGTTACATGGCAAGTACATGGAAATCATAAGTTAATTGGTTTGCTTGGAAATTTCAAGAAATAATATAAAATTAGACCATGGTAAAATAATTGGTGGCAAGCCATGTGGTGGCTTGAGGACCCACAACTTGGTACAATCTCCACTCACCACTTGTCATCCATTCACCACTTTCCAATTATCGACCACTCGCTACTTGTCAATGTCCAACTAGATGTTCTATCTAAGCATAATTTTTTACTTACCCTATTTAATCTTTGATGCATGATATTTTGTGTATAAGGGCTCCTTTTTTCCGACTGTGAGATGCACCAAAAATATCTCAATGAGCTTTTCACCATGACAAAAATCAACCTAAAATTTTATGTCTTATTTTTCAAAGTGAATAAGGATTATCCTAGATCAATCTTCCCCACTGAGAAGGCTTTTTGTCCTCAAAAAGCTAGTACTGGACTTGGTACTCAATATAAGGATCTTTTCATGGCTCTATCTCTCAATTCTAGCCCAGATGATCTTTTGAATGTCAGCTGGTTTCAAGTCTTTAGATTTGAGTTTGTGAAAATGTCACCTAGTGTTATAACAATCACCATTTTATAATTATCCTTTTAGGGTTTTTACCTAGAAACATAGTTTACAAACATTTCTCTTCTTGGTTCTTTACAAACACTATAACTGGAATGACTATAAACATTTCCCATACTTGGGTCTTATGCATTTATAAATAATGCCTATATTTAGGTCTTAAAAACATAATACAAATATACAACCTATTTTTTGAGTTGTTCTCGATGCTTCTCATGATGACATATTTCTATTATCCTATAGTGTTCCTATTTACAATATTCATGAGTATAAAAACTCTAAAGGAACCATTCTCTAGTTATTGTCAATATGCTCACATGAGATAATTGATCTCATCTTTTACAATGTTATACTAATTTTCCTTCTTGGAGTAAGTTGCCTTTCTCAAAGATAAATATGGTTTACCTAGGATAATACCACAAAACTATAGTGGAACTACATCTAATTCAACTTCATCTACGAAGTTGGAAGTAATCATAAACCCTAGTTTACATGTTCTATTTACATTTACTTTGTTACCATCATATATTCTATCTAGAGAATAGGGTTAGAAATGTGGCTTAGCTTTCAAACCTAGGGATTCTACAACATCTTCAAAAATTATATTCTTTTGATAATTTTGATCAAAATAGCATCTATATTAGAATTTTAACAATTATTCTTTTAAATAAATGTTTTTTACCTTTCTATGGTGACAAACTTTGAATTGTCAGCTTCTCATTGACTACCATCTCCGTTAATAATGTTACCTTAGATTCTGAATGACAAGATTCTATCTTCTACTTGATTGAAGATGCAATTATAACCTTTGCCTTAGGTTGTGGATAACTTTACTTATCTTCTTTAAACATTTTCCCCTTAACATTAAAATAAAAGCCCAACTTTGTGTCTTCTTTAGGTAATTTTATTTTGTCAATCTTCTTCTTGACATGTATCTTAAGAATCTTTCTAGGGATTTCTGAGGTATGATTATAAGATACATTTGATTATTTCTTCTTTTGATACCTCAATAAGTCATCTAAAGATGTCTCATCATATTTAACTACTTCATCTTTTGAAAATTATTTCTACAACTCTTTAGGGTGTTCTGACTTGTTGCTTGAGTAATTCTTCAACTCAAATTCTTGGGATATTTTTCCTTCACCTCCATATCCTAATCTTTCATAGAGTGGTCTCTTTGCCACTTGGATAGGCTGGACAATTCATTGACAATTAATGCCAAGGCCTTTTCCTTCAAATCCCATTTTAGCTAACAGCTTAGAACCTATTCCCTTTATGTGCTTCTCAAATGTATCAACACATAACTTTGATAAATGTTGAGGGTTAGTACATTTAGTATCCCTAACATTGTCAATATAACTAGAAGAGTTGATTTCATATTATTCATCTTCAGTATGTACATCAAAATATACATTGATAATCGGAGCATTATTTTCTTTCAAACATATAACATCATTCTCATTGATAAGACTAGCAGGAGTATATGAATTAGAAGAATCACTACTATAACCAGAATGTACCTTTGTTGTTTGTCTTGTCCCAAATTAAAACTCATAGGTATGATTGGTCATCATTTGGATTCCTTCTCCTTATGTAGTGTTTTTAGCATTTTGATATGTGAGATAATAGTCACCCAAAGTTATCTCCTCAACTTCTCATAGAACTATATCAAGAGCTACATGATCAAAGAATAGCCCTATGATGCCAAAATGTAGGATGCCATAATGATTTGCATGTCCACATACTATGCCATCAACTCTTCTAAATGTCTTAGTGTGGGGTAATGGAAGAGTCCTTAGTTTCAAATATATGTGAGACCTTCAATAATATAAATGGTTATTAATCTCCAGTTAAAATAGATCTACATGAACTTCCCTTTAGTAATACTAGTGTAGTTCTACCTTTGACTTTCCTTAGAGTGTAGAATAATTCTTGGCACTTCCATTGGAAACAACTATCACATTATAGACTCTAGAGTTGATTTTAAAGGTACTATTGGTCAGATTGATTGACTACTACTAGACTTAGTTGGTGCCTTGCCTCTTTCCTCATTCCATCTTCTAAACCATAATAGAGCCTGACTAGGATGTAAGATCTAACATTACTTGACAATATGACCTCACCGAGCACAATGCCTAAAAGTTTATGAATCTCCACAAGTTTTTGAATTTTCGCACATTTTCTTCTTCTGTTGATGTTCCTATTATAGTTCTAATTAAAGTGAATCAATATTCCATTAGAGAATCTTGATTTGCTACTCATATCATTTTTCTATCGCTTGTTGACTTTAATTTTTGGCTTACAAGATTTACATTATCATATTAATAATGGAATTCTGTAACAATTAAATATGAACTAGCATTTGATCCATTATTCTACAATAACTAATTTTTGTTAAAATAATAAAATCACAAATTTACTTACAAATTTAGTTTTGATATCGAACTTGATGTTTCAAAGTAATGTCTACACAGAAGTTAGCCCATCACATTAACCACTCTGATACCAAACTGATCCATAAACTTAAGAAATAATATGCTTGTGTATTTCAATTTTTTTTTAAAATATTAATTTATGGAATAATTTAAAATTTTGAATTATAAATTATCAATTTAACAAGAATAATTCAAGAAAATCTCAAAACATAACACATAATTTGATAACAAAGTTTGGCATGAAGGCCTATGTCTCTAGGTCCTATATCGATTGACATATTAGGGAAAATGCTTGAAAAATAATTACAAATGTCTCAAAAATGAAAAATGAGCAGCTAATAAGTTGTTTCTTGGGAAAAATAATATAAGTCCCTTTTTGAACATTTCTCCAATTTTTCCTCTAGCACTCTCTGCAACTTGTACAAGTTTCCTAGCTCGTAGTCTTTACAATGGCTACTTAACTTCTTCAAGTTATTCAAATAAAAGTTTCCAATTATTTATATATCATTTACACGCACAATTTCACCAGTGGGAATGTTATCCTTTTATCATTGAGGATGAGGGTTCAAAACCCATTGCATAGGTTTTGGTTGGTCATCATAATCCTTTAATCCCACATTGGAAAGTGGGGGCCCTTCATGTATATTAATAAACCATGAAGTTTATGATGTATAATTCCAATTATTTGGCATTGTCATGTATTTAGTGGGGAATTTCATGGTATGTGGTAATTTTGTGGCATGTTGGGTTTCACATGGATATTTATAGATAAAATGTGGAATCTAAGACATGAAACATGAATGGATTATGGAGTCACATGAAATTTAAGGTATGACACATGGAAAGTATGTGGAAATGGTATGTTAATTGGTTTGCTTAAAACATCTGAGAAATAATATAAAATTGGACCATGGTAAAATAATTAGTGGCAAGCCACATGGTGGCTTGAGGACCCACCACATGGTCGAATCTCCACTCACCACTTGTCATCCATTCACTACTTGTTGAAAACTCACCAATTATCGATCACTCACCACTTTTAAATGTCCAAATAGATGTTCTATCCAAACCCAATTTTTTACTTGCCCTATTTAATCTTTGATGTGTGATATTTTGTACATACATGCTCCATTTTGTGAACCATGAGATAAGTTAGAAATATATCAATGAGCTATTCACTATGAAAATGATCAACCTAAAATTAGATTTCTTATTTTTTGGAGTGAATAAGGATTCTCCCAGATCACTACTACACATTTGAAGCCATTTTATATAGGGTGGATCTAATAAAGGAAATATGTATAGGTCCAGTGACAATGCACTTTTCAATACAAGGTCAAGATTAAGGAGGATAACATCACTTATGACATCACACCTATGAAGTTATATGACATATTTTTAGGAACACTATTTATGTTAGACCATGAAACTACATATCAAGCCAAGCCATAACATTAAACTATTCATGCATAAGATCACTTATACAAACTCTTTGAGTCATTGCCCATGACCGAAGTCACTTTTGTCTTTTCCAAGTAGTGTCACAAGATTTTATAAAGTGAATAATTTTGTGTTCATGGTTCATCCTAATAAACCTACATAGAAGATGAAGCACACTTTTTCAATGCACAACACTCACATAAAATCATAGAAGCAATAACTAGACAAGTTACTAGAGTAGTGTAGAGAATTATTTATAGAGCTTGAAGGCCTTCTAATACAATACACATTAAAGCACCACATCAATTTGGTTCCTAGATCCCCTCTTCCAAATAACCCTTGTATTAAAGATCAATTTTAGAGAATATTGGCATTTAGTACTAGATACAAAAGCTCCTTGATTAGGGCAATATGATCCCTAGATTTTCACATTGTGGGAATCTGATAGTCATCCCACCTAATAATTATGGGTCCTAGTGACTCTCATATACTATCATATACTTAATAAAATAATAGTGAAGAATCAATACCCACTACAATACATTGATGACCTTTTAGAGGAGCTCTAATATACACAATACTTCACTAAGATCAACTTGAAGTTAGGTTAACATCATGTTCCAATCCATCCCAAAAATGTCTAGAATAAAACATTCAAGACATAACAAATATTGTATGAATTGTTGGTCATGTCTTTCAGCCTAACCAATGTGCCATCCATATTCATGTGATTGATGTATGATCTAATTGGGCCCTTTCTAAACTTCTTGATCATCATCTACTTCGATGATATCATCATCTTTAACAAGAATTATGAGGATCATATGGATCATATATAGCATGTTATAGACACCTTACATCAACATAAGTTTCAATCCAACTTAGAAAAGTGTACTTTTAATGCTTCACATGTTTAGTACCTAGGCTACACCATTAATCACATAGACATCCATGTAAATCTAGAGAAGATCAAAGTGATCCAATAGTGGCCTATTCGACACAATCTCATAGAATTGAGGATGTTTCTTGGACTTGATAACTTCTACCATAGGTTCTTCTTTGGTTTCTCACACATCTCTTGGGCCTTCATCTAGATAACACATACAAAACACAAGTTTGATTTAACTCATGCTCAACATCATAGTTTTGAGGCACTCAATCAATGCCTCTATGTAGTGCCTATTTTCATAATGCATGACATTGTGCATTCCTTATAAATTTGTATTGATGTGTTTAAATAGGTACTCAATTTGGTTCTCATGTACTATGGGCATTTGGTTATATATCACTCAGAAACATTCATTAACATGGTGCAAAGGTAATCCACTTATAAGAAAAAATTGTATGTTATTGTCTAATAAATTAAACAATGATGCCACTACATTTTGGGAAAGGATATAGTTATTTATTTAGATCATAATCCTCTTTAGTTCTTATATATGAATAACAACCTAGAGAATGCATGACACATGAAATGGATGACTTACAACAATTCCATCTCATGATTAACCACAATAAATCGAAGGATAACAAGGTAGCATATTACCTTATCCAACCACTAGTTCATGTACTCATAATAGTGTTGGACATGTGTGGACATAACTTCATACACTAGGTAACCATTTACTTAAATGATTAGGACTTTGAAATGACTTACACCATCCTAACATAAGGTAAACAAGTTCAAGAGTTTTACTTGTTTGACAAAATTCTCTACAATCTTAGACATATTTGTTTTCCTAATGACATACCTTACCAATGAATCATCTATGAAGAACATTACACCAAGACCTTATCATACTCAATGTGATAAAGACTCTATTATCATTGAAGTCACACTTATATTAGACACACATGTACATAGATGTGGAATGCCACATCAAGTATTTCATTCCCTGTTACATAATCAAGCCCAAAAATAGGAAGCTAAGACATTACACACCTCTACCAGTTCCATCCAAACCATGGGAATCTATTAGCATGGATTTTAGGACTAGATTTCCTAAAATGAGATGTCAGCATGACACTATGTTCATTGTAGTAGATAGATTATTAAAAATGGCTATCATGGTCACATGTAGGAATTATATTGGTATAGTTGGCACTATGCAAGCCTTCTTAAACCTTTCTTGGGTGAATTTTGGGATTTTAACGTCTATCATATTTAATACAAACCTATGCTTTGTAATTCATCTTTGGAAATCAATGTTGTAATTTATCAACACATAATTGTATTGATCAACATATTTTCATCTATAGACAAATGGGAAAACCAAAGTGGTGAATCACACACTTATTCATATTATATAATTT
Organism: Torreya grandis; assembly: GCA_037957365.1. Classification (NCBI taxonomy): domain Eukaryota; kingdom Viridiplantae; phylum Streptophyta; class Pinopsida; order Cupressales; family Taxaceae; genus Torreya; species Torreya grandis. The sequence goes on along the minus strand of JARHVA010007733.1, from coordinate 52,284 downwards.
ATAATTGTACACATGTTCACACTTCATATACAAACCACTTTTACATTAAACATTTCTATAATAAATCCCTCTATAGCTCTATGGCTCATAGTTCATTTTATACATGTCTTGGGTTTCAAACTTTGACACCTTGAGTCATCTCCTATGGCACACCAATAGGCCCTACGTCACAAACACATAAGAATGGGAAATGGAAAAAGATGAGAATTTTATATGAAACATCTATTCTATTCATCAATAGGTTCAATAGATTCTTTCTTGTATACAAACAAAGTACAAGGAACACTATGATGTACATTACATACCTCATGCATTCTGAATTGGCAATAAAGATTGGGTGCACCTTAAGAAGGAATGCTTCAAAGGTACAAAACAAAAGATAAATCCTTTGTGATATGTTCATTACACCATTATATGTGTATCTAGTGAGAATTCCTTTGTTCTTGATCTCCCTCCATACCTAGGATTACACCTAGTCTTCAACATGGAACTTCTTAAGCCCTACACTCTACCATTTCTTCATCATTAGTGACACATCATCATTATTATTTGGATCTTGAACACATATGCCTGATAGATAAGGAACATATCATCAAAGTTATAGAAACATGTACCCATGATGACACACATTAAATTTTTAGAGTGGTCAAGGTTGGATAATATTTTTATTAGGTAAAGTGGTACACTTGTTAGCAACTTCCCATGTAGTTTTTTTAGCTGTACACTAACACAATGGATACCATTTCCCTTCAAGAAAGGGTGAATGATCTATTTGAATCTCATAAATAGTAGAATAATAACCTCACTTTATTCTCTACACACATATCACACTACTTAGAAAGAATATTTCTTACACATTTATGCATAAGTCCTGCACATGTCCACAAAATTTTGCACTCAAATCATACCTAATCACAACTAGTGTACTTCACTATAAATTGATTATCTTGTAACCCTATGTACCTAATTTTAATTTTCTCACAAACTCATGTTTCCATAATTTTCTTTACTCAAGTACATCCATGTGTTAGCCTAATCAGATTCCATGGCTTATCAAGTGACACTTTCTAGCTAGGAATATTTTTAGTTGAACCACATCCACATGTTAGCTTGATATAATTACATGGATTTTTAGGTGGTAATAAACCATTAGTCTCCACCAACTTGGAATCTCAATCATCATTTATTAAGAAAGATAAAATGACTCAACCATATTCTTTGTAATCGATAATAGTTATAGCTAATCTTGTACTCTATTTGTATAAATATGTAACATATGCATATGGTGAAGGGTGGATATCATACTCAATAATAATTTAGATAACATGATCCATATATCTACTCTATAATTAATGCATTGTAACACATTATACAATTTACTTATTCATTTCTATTGAATAGAAGTTACATTTCCTACAAGTAAATACTTTCACTCCATTAAATGTGTTTAGTTTAGTTTTGTATTAATTAACTCTACAAATTAATTATACACAACCAAACTCAGATGTCCCCTTCACACTTGGTCTTAGTCCCCCTGGTTTTGATCAACCATTATGTGTACAACACACCTTGATTTAACTTGAGCCCTATCTAAATTTGTCATATGTGAATGACATGAAACCAAGAGCATGTTATAGGTGTAGTTGGTTCATATAATATGAAAATTAATAATTGAAATTTATTGATAAAAAATAGATCAAATAATGAGTACATTTGTGTGTCTATGCAACCATGTTTCACCTTGATAATTCTATTTGGAAATGATGATTCCTACCTTAAGCATTGGAGATAGGTTCATGGTTGAACCTTAGATATGTGAATAAGATAATTATAGGGTGATCATTCCCCCAATATGATACAAGGGTGAGTTATTCCAAGTCCACTGAGTGCATTAAATCTAAATAACACATCTCAAGTGCATACATAATATATCCAATCTATCTAATGTTGCTTGAGTCAAATGGCATAATATTAGTGCCAAGGTCACCCAAGGCATTGAATATTGATCATGATACTTAAAGTATATAAATGTTGCATCAAACAAAAGATTAATTAGTTATTATTGATAAGGTCGATGCATAAATGTGTATGTAATCTAAATATGTATTTATGATTTGGTGTGTTTTCATGGCATATTCACCTCAAATGTGTCTCAGTCAAAATTATTTTTTAGTATGTAGTATCTGATCAATAAATTATGTATATTATGCGTCATAAATTTGAAAAACTTTGTCCCAAATATGTGAAGATTGATTCCAAATGCATATAACTTTATCCCAAGCATATATCTAAATCATGTAAATTATATCAAATTATACAAGTTTTTCAAACTATATATATATATGTGTGTGTGTGTGTGTGTGTGTGTGTGTGTGTGTGTGTGTGTGTGTGTGTGTGTGTGTGTGTGTGTGTGTGTGTGTGTGTGTGTGTGTGTGTGTGTGTGTGTACTCATGTCTCTATGACATTCCACAATTAATATGCCATCCCCATTTTAGGTGATGATAATGTAATATGATATTCATCTTATCTCAAAAGGATAACATAACCATACTATATTTGTATTAATCATGTAGAAAAGAAGCATACAGAGGTATCATGTATAAGTATATTTTATAAATGAATCTTGTATTATACATGATATAGAGGTATATAAGAGTTTTTTTGGTATTTTTGATCATTAAAGATAAGTGTATATACTTTCATAAGTGTTTCAAGGTTAGTTGTCAAGTTTTAAGTTCTTGAGAAGCCTTGTAATATCACTAGTCATAGTATGAGGAGACCTTGTCAGAAGGTATGAACATGATGGCTTGGTGAGATGATTAAAAATAAGAATGAGTGGATTTATGAGGATGATTGAGAATTTATGTGAATCATTCGATCACTCATTATAGTATCAAGGTGAGGCTACAATGGTAGGACCTTCAGATCAAGTTTACACTTAGACCACTCCTAGGCCTTACTTGGCCTAATGAGGCATCATGATCTATTTTCAAGACACATGAAGGATGTATGATATTTTTTTAATAATGAATAAGCTTTTTTATTATGTGATAATTTTGTATATCACATTTAAAGAGGAATGAATTTCAATTTCAAGGTCTAATCTGATTTGTAGGTGGTCTAATTAAGCCAAGAGAAAAAATGTAGTCTAATGGGTTATCATGATAATTTTCCAAGGAAAATGTGAGTATGTGAGTATGTAAATAGGTATTACATGATTTTTTAAGAATTTACACAAATTTTTAGGTCATGTTTTGAAATAAAATACATAAAAAGTGGTTTTAAGGTCTCTCGAGTACATAGAATGAAGGCATGCAAACTTGAGAAGGACTTCTAGGTATTCATTGGCATGTGTAGCCTCTACATGGGAACCCAATATTTTTATAATATATTGATAAGGGTAATATATAATAATTACATGAATTTTTATAGGATTTAATGGGCAATCCTTTATTAAAAATTGTTAACACTAAAACCTGCGTTAAACATCTCTAAAACCCTAACAATGACCTGATGTGAAAGATATTATTCAAAAGAACCTAAAATTTATTGGAATGGATATATAATTGACTGGATTTTTTATTAAACTATTCCAATCACCTCTAGGTGTGATTGGTTTGTGAGGTATGTGAGTAGAACCTATAGAAAAGTACACATTTATCAAATATTTATAGTAGTAATTAGATTTGACCAAGTTAATGAATGAAAATGAAAAAATGTTGAAGATTAAGAATTTTATTTTATATATATGGTGGTTTATGTATATTTCATATCCCTCAAGTATTCTAAACTAGTCATCTAAGTTAGCCAGTCACTAATAGGCCTAATTGTGGAAATAGTGAAAAACCCAGGCAACAATGAGAAGAGGTTTAAGAATGTGTTATAATGGAATAAGAAAGAAACCAATAACATGGATATGTTTTTTGGTAATTTTAATAAATTATAATGTTTTGTATAATTTTTTAAGGTCAATGGTTGTATTGAATTTTTTTCTCACAAGTTGACTTGTTTGGCTCAGTGAGGTCTATGTATAGTGAGGTTTGGAGATTGGACTTCAAGAAAAATATTGCCATTTTACCATATTTTATTTATATTTTAAGATGGTATAATTATCTAATATGATAATTTAAATTTATCATAATTCATTTAATATGTTTATACAAGTGTTGAAGGTCTTAGTCATCTTGATTGTGATTTGAGGTAAACTGGTTGTTTTGGGTAAGCAAGTTGTAGTGATGGGTTTAAATATCTATGCCTTATGTTGAAATATATAATGTAAATTATTATTTTTTGTGACATGAAATTATTTATAATTTTTTTTAAATCTTTGAAGTTAGTGAAAATGGTTTAAATGTTGAAGCCAAAATGGCTTGTTTGGTTCTAGTTTGACTATGTATACTAAGGTCAAAAGATTGGTCTGCAAGACCAATATTCCTTGTTAATTTTGTATTTTATAGTTGTATATAGATGTCATAATATATTTTTTAAGGATAATTATTCATGAGAATTGTTCTTTCAGGTGTTGAAGATCTTCATGACTAGTTTTTGGAGTGCTTTGGTAGTTCTGAGTGGGCTATTTATAGAGATGAGTTCAAACCCTTTTGCATTAAGTTGCGAAGTATAAATAAAATTATTATGTTGATAATTTAATTTATATTATTAATATATTATTTATTAACATTAATATTTATCTCATTTTTTCTTAATCCTCAATAGTTTAAGACAAAAGTTTTGTAGGTTCACAGGCCTAATGATGAATAGTACTAATAGTGTGCTTCAAGTGGTGGTTGGAGCTAAAAGGTGTCATAGAAATATTATAAGATTATTATGGGTATATTTTATTTATATATGAATTTTTAATATCATTTTTGGAGCATGAAATTGTTCCAATGAGATCAAAGGGTGACATCTACTAATGAAGGGTTAATTGAATTAGGTCTCTGTATGGCCTAAAATAGGTTTTTGTCTTTCAAGTTATGGATGCCAAATTTTAATGATTTATTAATGTATGAGACATTTTATAAGAAATATCTAAATGTTAATATAATTTTTAAATTATTTATGGATGACCAATAGGATATGATCAAAAGGCTTGTATAAATACAAGGCAATTTTAGGCATAATGTGTGTGTAAGAGAAAGAAGATGGTAAGTGAATGAAATAGAACATTGTTAAGCAGAAGGAGGTATTATAGATAATTCTAAGAGTATATAATTTTTTTAATGAATATATAAAATTGTGTCTATATATGAAGATCAAGTTCATATGACCTAATCAGTCTTGAAGAGACCTAGTTAAGCGAAGAAGCCTATAAGGCAGTTTGAGAGGGATAAGAATGTGAAGAGATAAAGAGGTGGTCATAATTTTTTAATTTAGAAACATAGTATTATGAAGGTGATAAAATAAATTAGGTGTTTGATTTTTTTTAATTCATATTTAGTTTTGGTACCTCCTTGCAAGTGGGTGCTTTCTAAAGACTAGTCAAGTGGGTGATTGGCTAGTTGGGGTTGGTGTTCCATGTGGAGTTGGTGATTAACTAAATTTTTTGTTTGTATTATATGATTGTATTAAATCTATATATACTAGTTATTTTTCTTCCCCTTGATTTTTTCCCACATATGTGATGTGTTCTTCTATTTTTAACTTATGTGGATAGTTGTTTCTGCTTATTAGATCTATATGTTTGTTTGAATGGCTCATAATTGCTAAAGGGAAATTGGTAATAATGTATTTTGAAGACTGATTGACCCCCCCTATTATTAATTTTTATTACAACATTTGGTATCAGATTAGGTTCTTTGAATCAAGCCTAATAGCTTAAAGGAGATCCTAGAAGTGAGGATGGCTAGTCAGTAAGCTCAAGGTGGTTTCTCTACTAGTAAGGCTCCATTTTTCAATGAGACTAATTATGATTTTGGAGCATCATAATGATGAAATATATTATTTCAATGGGCCATGACATATGATAGTTATTTATGGATGGATACACTGCACCTCCTACACCAAAAATTGATGCAACAAGTAACAAGGAAAGTGAGATGAATTACAAGGCAATGAATGCCATTCTATGTGTCCTATCAGAGGTATACTTTGTGAAGGTGATGCACTATGATTCAGACAATGTAATATGGAAAAAAGTGAATAAAATCTATGAATAAGATACTAAGGTGAATATGGCCAAGTTACAGACCCACTGGAGATAGTTTGAAAGTTTGAAGATGAAATCATTGCACCTTACCTATTGAAAGTTTATGAATTTCTCAATGTCATTAGAGGATTAGGAGAATTAGTAAAAGAGTCTATATTTATTAAAAATTTATTGATATCACTAACACCTAAGTTTGATTCTAAGGTGTCTACAATATAAGAGATGTAAGATTTGGACAAACTATAAATGGATGGACTTTGTGACATCTTGACTACCTATGAGATGAGAATAAATGAAGGAAGACCTCTTAAAAAAGAAGAAATAATCAAAGTTGAGCAGAATTCAAAATTCAAGAAATTTAAGGATGAGGTATGTTTAGATGTTGATGATGATAAGCTGATAGTCATGTTTGCTAGGAATTTGAGTTTTGAATCTAGTAAGTACAAGGGTAAGTTGCCTTTCAAATGTTTTAGTTATGGTAAAATTGGCCACTTTGCATCCAAGTGTCCTAAAAAGGATAAAAATGAGCATGATAAATAACTTAATGAACATCATCAAGATGATAGGAAGGTCTATAATCCTGACAAGAACAAGAAAGATTTCATGCAGTATTAAGGAAGGAAAGGGTCATTCAAGAACAAGAGAAGTTTATACACCAAATAAGATAATAACTCATTTGATATAAGTGACAAAGTACATATAATATTGATTATGGAAGTAATGAACCTAAACATGAAAATAATGAAACCTTATTTATGGTCATAGAAATAGCCAATGAGTGTTACTCAAATGGGAAAGGCCTTATGGTTGATGAAGAATAAGTTAAAGTGAAATTTTAGGTAGAATTAGTGAGTTCTTTAGAGGATTTGAAGTTTTAGAGAAAGAAGAATCACAAACTACGATCATTAGCTAAGGAATATGAAGAGAAGATTTCCTTGTTTGAGGAGAGATTGAGTAACACATCCAAGGAATATGATGAGATCATAAATTAGACTTAAGCATAGATAGAGATAGTCACAAAAAGATTGATAGATAAAGAGGAAGAATGCACAAGGTATGAAACTAAAGTAGAATCCTTGAAAAATGAGTTAGATCAAACATATATCAAGTTTAAGACCTTTGTGAAGTTTAAAAAGAGTACTAGTGATCTACATAACATCTTAAGTAGTAAAAAATTTGCAAGTGATAAGACAGGTCTTGGCTTCAAAGAAGACCAAAATGAGGAAGCTCAATTCAAGGATAAAGCTAATGAAGACAAGAAGGTCAACATGAAAATACCTATCAAATAGACTATTGATATGAGGTATGATAATCCATTCAATAGTTACTTTTATATATGCAATCATTTTGGACATCGAGAAAGAGAGTATATAAGACCCTCTAAAATTGAATATGCATGGGATTATGAAAGAAACCATCAATAAAGAGGTATTCATAAGTTTATTTTATATATTTTTCATAGTGTGGGACATATTTAAATATTCTAACATAATAGAGTAAGAATATCATCAAGTCAGAAAAAGAGGTTTAAATCACCTAGAGTGCAAGAGAGAAGGCAAATAAATGTGTGAAAACTAAAGAGAATACAGGTAATTCATGACTAGTCTACAAACTCAAATAGACTATCTACTATGGTAGAGCTTACTTCAAATTTGAAATTAAGTCAAAAATGTATGTTTTTAGCTCATATTATGATAAAATGGTTGATGAAGAGGTCAATCCTATAGTTTCAATCAAGCCTAAAAGAATAATGAAGGATATTCAATCTTGTGAGAACATAGAGATATTAGAATATCCCAAGCTTGTGTTTTTTTTAGTACCCTATGTAAAGGGATGAATCCATTAATATTAGTGGATACACTCTTTATTTAGTATAATAATAGTATATTCCTAGCTTAAGGGGAAGCTATTAAGGTTGATTATTGAGCTTCATCTGTGTTGAGAAGTGGTCTTGTAATCTGAGTTCATTTGAAGGAGGTATGCATGGAGTAAGGGGGAAGATGTTCCTATAATGATTAATATTATATGTATTGATATTATATTTCAAGAAGGTGTGTTTCTATAAATTACAATATGTATGACCATTTTCCATTAATGTTAAAGGGGGAGAAAGTTCAAAGAAAGAAGATTGACCAGATTTGGGGAAATGAGAGTGATCAGATTGAAGTATGTTTTTCCATCAATGACAAAGGTGGAGTTTTTTGAGAAGTGGTTTTATTGCTGTCAAGGTTGATTTCATTTATTTCAAGGTGCATCTTGTGAATATGAATGGTGAGTGGTCTATGAGAGATGAGCTTGTGTTTAACGTGACACAGAAGCCATGTGATAAGAGATAATTTGAAGGCAACCTAATGTCTCCCTATTGAGACATAATTTTAAGGTAACCTAATGATTCTTATTTTTTTTTATGTCAATGTTGGTGCAAAGTTTTAGGACAAGTTAGAATAAAAACATTTTTGACTATTATTTCTTGAGTACAAGGTGTCTTGAGAAGCCTAGTTTAGACCCTATGAGAAGGTGTGCATAGTGAAGTTTGGTTAATTAAGTAAGCACAATATTGTGAGAGGATTTTTTGGAATTGTGTGATAATGAAATAAAATTTTAGATACTTTAATAATTGTTTAAAGTTTATTTTTCAAGTTTTAATTTCTTAAGAAGCCTTTCCATAACACTAGTCATAACATGAAGAGACCTTGTGAGAAGGTATGTATATGATGGTTTGGTGAGATGAGTACACATATGAATTAATGCATGTATAAGGATTATTTATCATGTATATGAATCATTATATCACTCATGAGAGTCTTATGGTTTGGTTACAGTTATAGGCCCTTCAAATCAAGTTTGCACTTAGGCCACTCCTAGACCCTATATGGTTGAATGAGGCATCATGATCTATTTTTAAGACACATGAAGGATGTATGAAAATGTTTTAAGAATGTATGAAATTTATTTAGTATTTTTTAATGGTGGATATCACATTGAAATTGGAATGAATGTCAGTTTCAAGGCCTAATGTGATTTGTAGGTCAAGGTCTAAACAATCCAAGAAAGAGAGAGAGTGTGTAGCCTAATGGGGTATTGGGATTATTTTCCAAGGAAAATGTGAGTATTTTATCATGGAAATAGGTATGAAATTATTTTTCAATAATTTTAAAAAAAATTAAGTTCATGGTTTGCAATAAAAGGCATGAAAAGTGGTTTTAAGGTCTCAAGTACACAAAATGAATGCATCTAAACCCAAGAAGTACTTTTAGATGTTCATTATCATGTGTAACCTTTGAATTGGAACCTAAAATATTGAGGATAGATTATTAAGGGTCATAGATAATAACTATAGGAATTGGTTATGGATTTAAGGGGAAATCATTTATGAACAATTATTAACACTGAAACATGTGTTAAACTTCTCTAAAACCCTAACAATGACTTGATGTGAAAGATCTTATTTTAAAGTATCCATTATTTATTTTCATGGATATATGAGTTGTTTTATGTTGTATTATGCTCTCAAAATAACTTATAGGTGTGAATGGTTTATCAGGTGTGTGAGTAGAACCTATAAGAAAGTGCATATTTCTTAGAGATTTCTAGTAGCAATCAAAGTTGACCAATTCAAAGTATGAAAATTAATTAAGGTTGAATATTGAGAATTTTATTTGATTTACATGGTGGTTTATGGATAGGTTATATTATTTAATCATGATAAATTGGTCATATAATTTAGTTGGTTGCTAAAAGGCCTAATGATGGAAATAGTGAAAAACCTAGACAACAATGAGAAGAGGTGTAGGAATGGGTTATCATGGGATAGGGATAAAACCAAGTGCATGGAGATGTTGTTCAAAAATTTTAAACATTATAATATTTGGTATAATTTTTTAAGGTTAGTGGTTAAAGTAAAATAATTTCTCACAAATTGACTTATCTGGCTCAGTGAGGTATGTGTATTGTGAGGTTATGAGATTGTTCTGCAACAAAAATATTGCCATTTGAACATATTGTATTTCTATCTAAACATGGTATAATGATATCACAGGATCATATACATTAATGATAATTTATTTAATATTTTTACATAGGTGTTGAAGGTCTTAGTCATCTTGATTGGGCTTTGAGGTAAATTGGTAGTTCTTGGTAAGCAAGTTGCAATGATGTGTTTAGAGATCTATGCCCCAAGTTGAAATATATAATGAAAATGGTTTTTTTTTTTTTTGTGACTTAAAATTAGTTATCATGATTTTTTAAATATTTTAATTCAATTAAATTGGTTGAAATGTTGAAGCCAAAATGGCTTGTCTGGTTCTAGTTTGACTATGTATATTGAGGTCAAAAGATTGGTTGCAAGACCAATATTCGACATTAGAAATTGTGAATTTTTTATTTGAGAGTCGTATAGATATTTCAAAGGATATTTTTAAATTATTAGTATTCATGATAATTTTTCTTTCAGATTTTTAAGATCAAATTATTCATGAGTGGGTTTTGGAGTGTTTTGGCATTTTTGAGTGGGTTATTTGCAGAGATGAGTTTAATCCCTTTTTCCTTAATTTGTGAATTATAAATAACATGGTGATGTTTTTAAGGTATTTTATACTGTGAATACATATTTTATTTCCATTTATGTTTATCTAATTTGTGCTTAATCCTTATTTTTTCAAGATAGACTCTTTGTAGGTTCATAGGCCTAATTGTGAATAGTACTAATAGTGTGCTTCAAGTTGTGGTTGGAGATAGAAAGTGTCATGGACCTAAGATAAGATTATTAGGGGTGTTTTTGAGTTGAATATGAATTTTAAATATCATGTGTTAAGTATGAAAGTGTTCCAAGGAGATCAAAGCGTAACATGTGCTAATGAAGGGCTAATTGAATTAGGTCTCCTTAAGGCCTAAAAGAGGTTTTTGTCTTTCAAGTTGTGGACAACCTATTGTAATGATTTATTAATATATGAAACTTTTTATAATAACTATTTAAATGTTAATCCAAGTGTGTAAGTATGTATGTCTGACCAAGAGGGATATGACAAAAAGGATTTTATAAATACAAGGTAGTTTTAGGCCTATTGTGTGTGAGAGAGAAAGAAGATAGTAAGAAAATGCAATAACACATTGTTGAGTATAAGGAGATATTTTATATCATAAAATTAGTGTATATTATCTGTAATTAAGATATTATAGTGTGTTTATATATGAATTTCAAGTTCATATGACTTAATTAGACTTGAAGAGACCCAGTTGAGTGAAGAAGCCTAGAAGGCAGTTTGAGAAGGATAAGAATGTGAAGAGATGAAGAGGTGGTCATCATTTGTTGGTTGAAAAACATAGTTTTGTAAGGGATATCAAATAAATAAGTTTTATGATTTGGTTTCAAGTCATCTTGGGTGTCAGTGCCTCCTTGCAAGTGGGTGTTTGCTAAAGCCTAGTCAAGTGGGTGCTTAGCTAGTTGGGGTTGGTGTTCCATGTGGAGTTGGTGATTCACTAAATTTGGTGTTTATTGTATAATAATGTATTAAATTTGTATATGTCATTGTTTTTAATTCTTCTTGAGGGTTTATGACATATGTGATGTGTTCTTGTGTTTTTTTCTTATATGGATAGGTGTTTATGATTTTTAGATCTATATGCTTGTTTGAATGGTTCATAATTGCTTAAGGTAAATTGGTAAGAAAGGATTTTAAAGACTTATCAACCCAGCCCCCCACCCACATCTTATTAATTTTTATTCCAACATAATTAGCATAAGTATGTCATAGTAGTCCTTACATATATGTGATACCAAAATGTCCTATAACATATCATATCAATTATAGTGTATAATTTAGTAGCATATATGCATGTGTAATATTTATCATATAATCTCATAATGATAATGTGAAGTGATCATAAAAAATTAAAACATCTATCAATCATGATCAATATAAGTAATATGTCCCCAATATAGTGTATCATGTAGGTAGAGGAAAGCTCTCACATTTGCATGTGCATGTATCATGGATTTATTACATACATGTATCACAATCAAGTGCCTCTAAACTTTGTGTGTATATAAATGATATGTTATTTAATAACATAAATTAAATAACATATTCAAAATCTAGTAAACATGTGAAATGCTAAATATTTTAGTATTTATTTAAATTTTTGTGTATTTTATTGATTATTTGATTCTTTTGAATTTTTAAAAAAGAGATGGATATCTAATGATCCCATATAATGAATTCTCATAAGGTTATCTAGACTAGGAATATGGTACAATAAATTGGTAAATTTTACAAGGATCATATATATGTGCCAAATCTAAAGTTGTATAATATGTGATACTGTACACATGCCTTATAATAAATTTTTATCATGAAGTAAGATTATAATTTGTAGTGGTTCATGGAATCCATTTTTTAGTACAAAGAAATGTTGGAAGAAAAATTACTAATAGGGGGGTGAATCAATATTAAAAATACTTTATTTAATGATCTTAATTAATCAATCATAGATCATTTAAACAAGAATGTACATCTTAGCAAGCACAAGCACCAATCTATAAGAGCATGAAACACATGAACATAGTATATATGTGGGAAACCCTCAAGGAGAAGAAAACCCACTAATGATTCAAATGGACTATAGTTATATAATATAAAAAATATATTTAGTGAATCACCTACTTCACATGGATCACCAACCCCAACTAGCTAAGCACCAACTTAGTTAGGCTTTAACAAGAACCAACTTACAAGGAGGTACTTAGCCCATAGATTACTCAGCACTAACTCATGCATATAAAAAACTTGATCAAATTATGATTACATTATTTCTCATAAAATATATTATGATCTCCTTCTTCAACTCTTCTCATTATTAAATCCCTCTCAAATTACCTTCTAGACTTCTTTACTCATCTAGGTTTCTTCAAGATAGATTAGGTCATATGACCTTGATATTCCTCTATATTACCTCTATAGATATTCATTAAAATTTCTTCACACATTTATTATGGTATAAAATATATCCTTAATCTTTAAAATATGTTATTCCATTCTCTTTCCATCTCATTACCTTTCCCTCTAAATCGCACAAATAGGCCTAATAAGCCTTACATATATGTTAGTCTCTTGTTCATACATTACTTGGTCAGCCACACACCTTTAAAATCTTAGGTAAGATATGTAATATATATTGTCACACCATAATAACATTATTAAATAATAAATTTATCACACATTGATTTGTCATATCTCAATTATCCCTTACTCCTCTTTTAGGCCTTATGAAGACATAAAAGGCCTTCTTAGCAGCATGTTACCCTTTGATCTTCTTGAAACACTTTAAAAATGAACAAATAAAATGAAAAAATTATATTCCAATATAATATATCTTGTACAACTTAAATTTAGGTCTAACCACCACTTTAACCTTTTCTCAAAATACTATTCATAATAGGCCTATGCATATACAAAAAATCTATTTTGAGCAACTGAAGCATAAAATCAATTTTTCCAAACAAACATGGAAAAAATAGAATATAAAAAACCTTATGACCTAACGGTCATCAAAAAAATTATCATATTATTCAACTTAGGTTATACACACTCCACTCAAAACAGTTAAAACACTCCAAAACTCAATCATGAGTAACTTGATCTTAAACACCTAAAAGAACATTTTTAGAGACCTAAAATTCATATGGATGATATTAATATATCATTAGATAAATATAATATATATATATATATATATATATATATATATATATATAACATGTTCATATGTAAATACTAGTCTTGCAAGTCAATCTCACAACCTCACACCTTCACTATCTTATCTACACTAGACAGTTCAACTTATGAGCAACATTTTCATCATATCGACTAACCTCTAAAAATTATATCAAACATGGAACTATATTATATGTCTTGAAAAACTTTTACATGTACTTGGATTCATCCCTAATCTATGAGAATACATCCCTAATCAACTTCTCACTTCTACCTCTTTTTCTTACTATGTGTACCATTAGGTTTGTTAGCAATAGGTCAACCTGTATGACTAGTTTAGAAACCATAAGTGATATAACCTATTCAAAAATAACCATGTATATAAAATACAAGTCTCAATATTAAACCTTCATACAATTATCAACTTTGACTCAGTAAACTCTACCTATTATAGCAAATCTTTGAGAAATAAAGCCTTTCCTATAGGGTCTACTCACTCACCTAACAAACCAAACACACCTAGAGGTGATTTAGAGTTGGATACATAATCAAATCACTTAAATGGTCATATCAAACCATTCTGATTACTTTATAAAAATATCTTTCTCGTTAGGTCACTATTAGGGTTCTTTGAGGGTTTAAACTATCTTCTAGTCTTAACAATTATTCATAAAGATTAGCCCCTTATTCTAGAAACTAATATTTGAAAATTTGAGATAGGACCCTTATCCATCTACCTTGAATATCTCAGGTTCTCATGCAGAGGTTACATGTACCAATGAACACTTGAAATTTCATCTATAATTAAGAACCCTTTACTCGAAAAACCTCAAAACCACTTTTCATGACCTTTATTACAAACTTTGACCTCAAAATTGGCAAATATACGTAGAATAAAATTACATACCTCTAAAAACACTCACCAATCCATAATTTACTTAGAAACATAACCTCATACTTTATTAGACCATTCTCTCTTTTTTTGCTCTCTAGGCATTGGTATTGACCTGTAAGTCACTTTAGGCCTTAAGACTAACCTTAAAGTTTATTTACATGTGATCTCCAACTTAATTACATGATAACATAAATTATCACATGATCAAACAATGTCAAACATCCTTCATTTTCCTTGATAATACCTCATCACACATTATTAGGTTAGGCATGGTGTAAAACTAATCTAGTTATAGAGTTGGGCTTAAGGCCTTACCCCTATAGGATTACCTTGAAACTCTCCTAAGGGATCCAAAATCTCATATGCATGCTCAATCAACCTTATAGAGCTATTTCTTTTGAGTTTCAATATAACATATTTATAGCTTTGTCAGAACATCTTCAGAGTTGCCTCAGTGGATCTTCAGAGCTGCCTAGTAGATCTTCTTCATATTTTGATAGAGAATTTTTGGAGATAATTACATAGATATTAAAACCTTGACTAAGTATCTTTGTATGTCACTATTTTTTGTGCTAGGTTTTCATATTAAACATACAATCTCATACCCTATACAACATTCATCTTGACATCAATGACATCATCCTTGACATCAAATGATATCAAACTTGACATCAATGATAATACTTCTCAATAAAATCCCCCTTTGTTATTGATGGGAAAACATTCTTCAAACTGATCACTTTTATCTCTCGTAGTCTAGTCAAACTCTTTTTTTTAACTTTCTCCCCCTTTGACATTAATGACAAAGGTCTTCCAAAAATGTCA
The DNA here is from genome assembly GCA_037957365.1 of Torreya grandis. Taxonomy (NCBI): domain Eukaryota; kingdom Viridiplantae; phylum Streptophyta; class Pinopsida; order Cupressales; family Taxaceae; genus Torreya; species Torreya grandis. Next base: position 36,704 of record JARHVA010007733.1, on the reverse strand, counting down.
TCCTTTTATGATCCTACACACACACACACACACACACACACACACACACACACACACACACACACACACACACACAATCACACACACACACACACACACACACACACACACACACACACACACACACACACACACACACACACACACACACACACACACACACACACACACACACATTCACACACACACACACACACATATAATTGTCAGAATAGTTAATAATTACTATTTAGCTAGATTATTTATGGTACTAGTTGCATTAATGATGGTTGCATACTTAATTCTATGATTAATGATTTTATGGACTTATTACTAATGATGATGATTTTATAAATATATATATATTGATTATTGATTAACAAAATAATGTGATTGATGTCATTTTTAGTGGTTGTAGGATTTGTCTATGAGCCAAGTAGATGATGGAAGCTATACTCCCAAAATTAAGTGAATTCTAAGCACATCAACATGTCCAAGAGGTATATTTGTTGTCTTGTTTTTACTTTAGACACTTTGATTTGGCCATTATGTTTGTTGTCTATGGTCCTTGTAAAATTGATTACTGTTATACTTACCAATGTCGTTATAAGTTGTTTTTTATGGTTACTTTCCATTATAATATATTTTATTGGCCACAACCTTTATTCTCATATGCATAGCTCCATTCCATTCTTTTATCATGTAGTCTTCAAATCTTTCTTTGTTCCACCATAGATCCTAGCTACCTATACATTTATATACCCTAACATCCTAAACCTACCTAGACCTAATATACCTCCCTTAGGAATCCTTGTCACCCTATGTTCATATTTTACCCCATTTGGCCTATCATTATTTACTAGGGTGGTGGCATGTTGTTTCAATGACTAAATAGTCATGGCATAAACTTGGCATAGACTTGGTTTAATTCATTGCTGTTAATTTAAATATTATATTGACTAGGAATTACATTAACATCATTTAATTAGGTAGGCGGTGTTTGGAAATGGTTTAAATGTTATTGAGGTTAGTTTGGTTTTAATCATCTTATTTTAAAACTAATCTCATTTTTTATTGGTGGCAGATTGCTTAATCATTGAGATTTTTGGACTTTCAATTAATAGTGAGGTTGTTAAGGATTGCCTTGGGATCCAAAGGTGTCTCTCTTCTCCCAAATTGAATGTGAATTTATTGGGGTATGGGGAGAGTGTATGGAAAGAATGGGTAATGTGGATGGTGGGAAGAAGTGTTAGGAAGATGGAAATTTTGGGTAGAAAAAAGTAAAAATCTTGACTAGTGTTTAATGGTGAGCTTGATGGTTTGGAAATTACATTGTAGTGTTTGGCAAAGAAATAGAGGTTTTTATCTTTTGAGCTTTTTAGAGTCTTCTATATTTTCATGTAAGTCATTTGGCTTTTATAGATTGATTTTGGCTAGTTATATTAAATGGAAATAAAAGATTTAGAGGCTTCTTATGCAGTCAAAACTCTTTAGACTTTTGAGTGCATGTGCAGACCCCTTATGGTGATATATTGATACATTTTATTACATATAAACTTATAATAAATATATATACAATATATAATCTCTATTTTGAATATTTTCCTACATACAATTGTTTCATTATTTCCAAAATTGGTCATGAACTTTGTTTTCATGCATATGAGTTGAAAATATTTTGTGTGATAATTGTGTTTTGTAATGAGGCATCTGTGTAGTTTTATTTTGTGTGTGTGTGTGTGTATGAGAGAGAGAGAGAGAGAGAGAGAGAGAGAGAGAGAGAGAGAGAGTTATAATAACTAACGGTGTTCTTATGTGTATAAGTTATAACATGATTTTGATATCGATTGTGGGTGACTATGTTTTATTTATAATCGACTATGTTAATGGAAAATAACTAGTTTTTCTTAAATATGTATATAGTTGTTGATGACAGTGTTCTTTTGGGAAAATACATTGGTTGTGTTTGTCTTCATGAGTTTATTACATTGATATTTACATCTGAGTGAACCCATTTTTTTGTTTTTTGACTTAAAGGGTGAATGACTTTCATTGACTAATTTATTGAATCTCCCTGTGATCTTTACATTCTGATGACCTTGCTCATTATTCAATTTTAAACATATGGATATATCTAGTCTAGGCATTATTATCTTGGGGTTTGATTATATTTTAACTTGGTTTTATTATGTTGTGTTTATACTGAACTCATGTTGTGTTTACATATATGCATTAGAATCTTGGTCATTATGGTTATATTATATGTTATATCAACCTGATAATCTCAACATTGAACTTGATGTATCATTTGATTAAAACTTGATCACTACCTTTTTATAAACCTTTATATTGGAAATAGGCTGTGGTATTCTCATTCAACTATGTGGGTAAGTTGTGACTTTGATTTTGGATTCTGTGTTATATAGTTGTGAATTGTTGTAACGATGGTGTTTCATTTAAATTCATTTGAGCTTTGTCTCTTTTGTATAATCATAGATCAATTGGAATCAATAGTGGTATTCTCTTTAATAAGTGGCTGTGTCATGGTCAACTATGATATGGTTTTATTTATCGAATTACACAAATGTTATATTATATTGATGTTGATATATATGTATATATATGTAAGTATATACATACATACATACATACATACATACATATATATACATATATGTATATATATACATACATACATATATATATATATATATACATATATATATCTATATATATATATATATACATATATACATACATATATGTCTATATATATATGTATATATATATATGTATATATATATACATATATATATATATATATATACATATATATATATATACATATATATATATATATGTATATATATATATATATATATATACATATATGTATACACACACACACACACACACACACACACACACACACACACACACATTGTATGGATTCAATATTTATGTGACTATGTTTCCTTGTCATGAATGGGTTGTTCACTTGAACTTTATTTATTTCCCGATAATCTTACATCTCAACCCTGGTAGTTTTTTTTTATAGGGTCTTGAATTTTATTGGGTTTTAATCATTTCAGTTATACTTAATATTAGCTTAATTAAAAGGTGTTCATTTTAAAATCATGTCTATGTCATTTTATTGACTATATTAAGCTTGTCTCAATATTCAAGATTTCACTATGTTGTATGATTACATAATGATACCTATGAGTTATAATAATAATAATATGATTATATTATTAGTGAGGTTTGATTAATATTTGACTAGGCATTTTAATTTTTTATGGGTCATATTTAGACTTGTGACATATAGAGGCATGACTATTTGATTTCTACTATGTCAGGTTAATAATTTTGATTAAAATATATTCTATTTATGTCATTTATATTTTATTATGTTAATGTTTGGGTTCTTGTGGAATGTGTGGATGTCATTCCTAGATTAGACCTAAATATTTAAGAAGTATATATTAGGGGTCTGGATGGTTATGGTTGGTCCTGATATTAGACAAGTTCCAAGTAGGAATTTTTTTGAAGGATATATAATGGATTAGAGTTAATCTATTATATATCATTCAACAACATAGGTTAACCATCCCCACTCTTGATCTATACTTAGATGGATTAACTATTCCCATCTTGCCTTGGAATGATATGACAATAGTTTTTTAATTTGATGTGTCTTTTATTTAGAGATCAATGTGCTTAGAATTCATCTCATGTTCTTGGTTACTAGAACCACCATCCGAATGATGGTTGGGATGGTGAGAGACACCAATGGTTGGGTTCATTGGGCTGGTTTGGTGGGTTTATCCTAATCAGTTTCTTCATTTTCAATGATTTCATATAGAATATGATAATATAATATAATTATTGATTTGATTAATTATTAATATGTATGGATAACATTGATTATAGTTGTTATCTTGACATTAATTAATTGTTATATTGATCTTGATTGCTTCTAATGAATTTTATGAATGGATTGAAAATGGAAATGGAATATCGAAGAGGTAAATTAATTGTTGATAGAAGCCATTATATAGGTACTTTGTATTATTTAAATTTTGAGTTGATCCTTCATTGATTTAATATTATTTATGTTCATAACAAATTGGGAATTAATTGGGTATGTCATTATATCATATATATATATATATATATATATATATATATATATATATATTCCTTATCGTACTAATTCTGCATTGATCTAATATTCTTTATGATGACTGATAGTATTCAAGTTGGTTTTAGCTATGATACACACACACACACACACACACACACACACACACACACACATGCATACATATATACATACATACATGTATATATGTGTGTGTGTGTGTGTGTGTGTGTGTGTGTGTGTGTGTCTATATATATATATAGACACACACACACACACACACACACACACACACACATAATTCAAATGATTATTAATTCTTGATGCTAGAAGAATTAATAAATATAGTCATGTTAACCTGGGATTTACTTGGATATTTTTACATAGAGCAGATATAAGTTATGGTAGAAATGGTTAATATTTAATATAGCCTTATGAAAACATATTCATAGATGTTTTACATTACTTTCTTAATCTACAATTGTTTAAATTTGAATGGATAGATTATATATAAGCTATGTAGTTAACTTGCATTAGCTGATTTAGTATTGAAGTTTAGCTTATTATTTTTTGGACATAATTACATAGATGCATATGGGCCTCTTAATCCTTTCAGCAGTGCATAAACCTTGATAGATGGACCATGCAAAAAATAAACCAAATGCTCTTTTCGATCATGCATATCTAGTTACTTCCAAGGTATGTATTTCATTTACGATTATAAAATATTACTTCTTAAGTTATTAATGTTGCATTGTGAAATATAAGATTAATAGGTAAATGCTTGTATTTTTAAAAAAAGGAATTGATGGTTAATTAATTCTTATGATTTAAGAATGAACATGTACAATGTTTTACCTTGATTATTTATTTGGTTAAATAAATGAAACCATAATGAAATAAAGATGATAAATAAGTTATTATATCACTTTAATCTTGTCATTAAGACTTAAGTTGTATGCTTGTTGATTCCTTTCATATATAGCTACATGTATTTTGCCTTCATGTATGATAGCCGCACTTGCTTACCTTATTGCCTCAACTACCCAACAATGAATTTTTTAATAGTTATTTGTAAGGAACCTTTTATTTGGGTTTCACTCATATTAAAACTTGGATAAATTGCATTGATTGATGATGTTAAATTTCATACATGAACATTACTAATTGAACATTTTTGACTTTAGTTTGTCTAGCTAGATTATTAAAGAATTCCTAATATGATGATATATTTATGCATTCATTAGAAGAATTTGAAATGCTCCTTTCTTAAGTAGTTACCTAATTTAAATTCACTATTAATGGTTTCATAAGTTATTTCTCTTAAATAGATAGTTCAGTTTATTTTATTAAATGCCTTAAATTATTTTATTATCACATTGGCTATGCCAATCTAAATAGTTGCATAGAACATATAATTAAAATGTTGAGTTACAATTAGATAATTGATTGCTATGAACATCCATGTTTGGTATAAATGGTGTATGAATAGTTTTATGAACTTAAAGGTTGTAAGGTGTTATAACCCAACTGATAGCACTAGATAATTTTGTACTTAATTTGTTGCTCTTATACCTTAGTATAATTTGTTGCATGAATGAATCAAAACCTGCAAGTGTTGAATTGATTTTGTTTGCTAATTTTATCACTTGTTTAATTTATATAGTATGTATTTTTGATATAATCCTATGATTAACATGATTGGTAACTTAGGGAAATAAAGTTATCCTTCCTAGTTAATCTAATCCTTTAACTTTACCATCCTCACTTGGAACTAAAACCCACTAAATAGAGTGAGGTATTTACCTAGGGTTAAGGACCTAAAAATTGTCCTATGTGGAAGTATGGGTGCCACTTATAGTGATTGAAACTTATCAGTGTATGCATATGCTAATACACCCCAAATCCCATAATCCTTATAATATAACAAGTTTCCCCATATCACCTTTTGTATGTGTTTACCTTTATCTAATTGCCTTAGCTCTCCTCCTTCATTTCTAGTTACATATGCATGAAGAGTATTGAATGTTTTAATTACATTAGAAATACTTGTAAGTGGGCCTAACATGTGTCCAAAATGTACTTTGATATATAAATACAATTTTTTTGGGGTGTTATTTCACATCTTTTTAAAAATGGATTCATATTACAAGATCACTTCAACATTGATCAAGCTCAATCAACAACCTGAATAACTCTCTCTCAAACCAAGCATCCATTATGATTCTATTAATATTAGACATCAAGGATCACCTAAAACAACTAAAATCATACTTTATCCCATTGAATTGATATTGCCTTTCAAAAACACTTCCTTGACATGATTGAATAAGATTAAATTCTTGATCACACACTAGACTACCATACTCTTGGCACCAACTACAAAACTAGGGACACCCATTTTTATTCATAGCTCAACACATGAATCAATATGAATTTTAAACCATCCTCATCTTCCTTAAAGAATCTTGACTCCAATACCCTTTCTTAAAATAAGTCAAGCTCAACTTATCACACCAATAGATATGAAAAAGCTTATCACTCATATACCAATTAACTATATTTTCATGTTTCCACTGATGGAATAATGTCTCCATGAAGCCTAATAGAACCACCCCTTCAATAGGTCACTAAAACACTATGAAATTTGGATATTACCTAATCTCCATGATCTCACAAGACTGAATGTTCTTTAATATCCTTTTGGGCTTGATTGACACTATAGGCTTGATCTCATCATCAATTATTTAATCATCAATATGAGTTGATAACAGACATTGTTGACTTGATTCCACACTTGAGGTATGCTCTATCACAACAATCAGTCCACTTGATCTTGTAGATATATCATGACTCATCTTTACTACCTTTGGTTTTCTTGCATTCATTTGCCTTCTTCCCTGCACTCTAGGGGCTTCAAACTTATTGTTTTGATTGGATGACCTTCTAACTTTGTTAGGATAGAATATTTGAATGTGTCCTACATTATGATATTTATAACAAATCAACTTATACATACCATTCTATTGATGTGAATTAATATTCCTTCCATAGTTCCATGAGTACTCATTCTTGGAGGGTCTTATACATTCTCTTACTCTATGACCAAATTGATTGCATAAAAATTAATAACCATTGAAATAACTAGCATACCTTATAGCATTAAGCTATTTTATATGTATTTTCATGTTGAAATTTTCATATTAAATAGTCTTCTCCTTGACTAGAAGTGCCTCCTTTTGATCTTCTTTGAAACCAAGATTTATCTTGTCACTTGCAAACTTTTGACTACTCAAGATATCATCTAGAGCCTCTATGATCTTTTCAAAATTCACAAAGATTTTCATCTTTTTATATGCTTGAACCAACTCAACTTTTAAGGATTATATTTTAGTTTCATACCTAATGCATTCTTTGTCTTTATCCTTTAGGCTTGTATTGACTACCTCCATTTATGCCTACACTTTATTGATCATCTCATCATACTCCTTGGAAGTGTTACTCAACCTTTCCTCAAACAAGTTAATATGCTTTTCATAGTCCTTAACCAATGATCTAAGCTTGTGCTTATTTATCCTTTAAAACTTCAACTCTTATAGGGCACTTACCAACTCTACCTCAAGGTTCACTTTAGCATCTTCTTCATTTGATTCTACATCAACCATAATGTTAGGAATATAAAACATAGATAAATTATAATGAATTAAATATGGAAATAAAATGTAAAAATCATAACATAATAGACATAAATTTAATGTGGTTCACCTAATGTGGGCTAAGTCCACATAAAAAGAGCCAGTCTTTATTATTTAGTCTATTAAATGAAGGGAAAAACCTAGAATACATCAACTGTAATATCTTTTTCACTCACACACATTATGCCACCATGATTAAAATTCCCTCATATAAAAGGATGGTTACATATTATGTAAAAAATGCTTAAACATAATTTTTACCATTAGATATGTGACCTAATAGTGAATGGTTTATATTCACTACAAAATTACAATATTTTATAATGTATTTCTAATAAAATTTTGCATTAAAATAAGATCAAGCTTGACTATCCAACACATAAGGCCTTTTACACTTGAGTAACCCTCGTTGTCTAATTATATTGCCATGAATAAGGTTTCACTATTGTCATGTTCAGGTTCATTACTGCCATCATCACTATCAGATTCACTTGAGCCACTTACATCAGAAGATTTATCTTCTATAGTGTATAAGTTTCTCTTATTTTTAAAAGTTCCTTTCCTACTTTCATACTTTTTGAACTCCTTTTTGTTTTTATTAGGCTTATATTTATTATTATCATATCCATGATGTTCATCATATTCTTCATCATGATCAAATTTATCCTTGTTAGGATACCTTTATGCAAAGTGACCAATATTACCACAATTAACACATTTGAAGGGTAACTTACCCTTGTACTTCCCTGAGCCAAACCTAAAATCCCTAGAAAACATAGCTATGAGTTCATCATCATCAATATATGAACATATCTCATCCTTGACCTTCTTTTCCTTTGAATTCTTTTCAAATTTCAAATTTGATTCCTTCTGAGGAGGTCTTCATTCATATATGGTCTTCAATTTGTCCCATATCTCTTTGACTGATACATAGTGCATTACCATGATTCAAAGATGAATTATTATTCAGTGCATTGGGATACCTAATTCATTTTTTCATGTTGATATTCTTGACTTATTCTAACTTCTCATTCTCTCTCTCAAACTTACTCATTTTTCTATTAGCTGCACATGCTCAACCTTCAACTGGTCATACTCAATTTCTTTTGACTTGAACCTTGTATTGACATCTTCTAACTAACTATTGAGATTATTGATAGTCTTATTCTAATTCTTCAAGTCATTAATGGATATTATGAGTTCAACTTCAAGGTTTACTTTAGCTACTCCTTCACTATCATAGTATACTTATTCATCATACATGTTGTTTTTTCCTTGTTGATCAAAAGACTTATTATACTTCATAGGATCACCTTCAAGCTGTTAAACTTGTCACAAAGGACCAAAATATGATACCAATTTTTGTAATCAAAATGATTGAGAGGGGGGTGAATCAGTATTAAAAAAAATTCTTTAAAAATCTTGCATAAGAAATCATAGATTATTTAAACAAGAATGTACATCTTAGCAAGCATAAGCACCAATCCATGAGAGTATAAAACACATGAACAAAATATATATGTGGGAAACCCTCAAGGGTAATAAAACCCATTGATGTGAAAATGGACTATAGTATGATAATACTAACACCAAATTTATTGAAACACCCCCTTAAAATGGATCAACAACCCCAACTAGCTAAGAAACAAATAGTCTTGGCTTTAACAAGAACCAACTTGCAAGGAAACACCAACCGCCTAGATAACTTAGCACAAACTCAACCATATAAAAAATTTGATAACCTTAAGAATAACTTATTAATCATAAAACAAATGATCATCTCCTTATTCATATCTTCTCATTCTTATATCCGTCTCAAATTACCTTCTAGGCTTCTTCGATCATCTAGGTCTCTTCAAGATAGATTAGGTCATATGACCTTGATATTCCTCTATAGTACCTTTGTTATATCTTCATTACAATTTATTCGCAACTTTATAATGGTATAAAATACATATTTATCCTCAACAAATGTGTTATTCCATTTTCTTTCCCTCTCATTACCCTTCCTTCTAACTTACATAAATTGGCCTAATAAGCCTTGCATATATACTAATTTCTTATTCATACATCACGTGGTTGGACACGCACCTTAAAACTCTTAGGTCTAATATGTATTATCTCTTATCACACCATAATAACATATATAAATTATAAATTATCACATAAAACACATGAACATAATATATATGTGGAAAACCCTCAAGGGGAATAAAACCCATTGATGATGAAAATGGACTATAGTATGATAATACTAACACCAAATTTATAAATCACCCCCTTAAAATTGATCAACAACCCCAGCTAGCTAAGCACCAAATAATCTTGGCTTTAACAAGAACCAACTTGCAAGGAAACACCAACCCCCTAGATGACTTAGCACAAACTCAACCATATAAAAATTTTGATCACCTTAAGAAAAACTTATTAATCATAAAAAATATGATGATCTCCTTATTCATATCTTCTCATTCTTATATCCCTCTCAAATTACCTTCTAAGCTTCTTCGATCATCTAGGTCTCTTCAAGATAGATTAGGTCATATGACCTTGATATTCCTCTACAGTACCTTTGTTATATCTTTATTACAATTTATTCACACATTTATAATGGTATACAAGACATATTTATCCTCAAAAATGTGTTATTCCATTTTCTGTCCTTCTCATTACCCTTCCTTCTATCTTACATAAATTGGCCTAATAAGCATTGCATATATACTAGTGTCTTATTCATACATCACTTGGTTGGAAATGCACCTTAAAACTCTTAGGTATAATATGTATTATCTCTTATCACACCATAATAACATATCTAAATGATAAATTTATCACATATTGGTCAGTCATATCTCAATTAGCCCGTAATTCTCTTTTAGGCCTTTTGAAGACCTAATAGGCCTTCTTAGAAACATGTTACCCTTTGATCTTCTTGAAACACTTTAAAGATTAATAAATTGTAATAAAAATTCATTTTACACTATCATATACCTTATCCAACTTAACTTTAGGTCCAAAATACCTTTTATGTCCAACCACCACTTGAACCTTTTCTCAAAATACTATTCATAATAGGCCTGTGCATACACAAAACATTTGTTTTAAAAAACTAAAATATAAAATCAATTTTGCCAAAAAAATGGAAATAAATCACATATAAATAAACCTTATGACATTATGGTAATAAAAAATTTCATCAAATGCTTCAACTTAGTGTATACAAGCTTAAATTCTTCTCTATAAGTAACCCACTTAGAATTGCTATAACTCTCCAAAACTCAATCATGAGTAACTTGATATTCAACACCTAGAATAACATTTTAAGAGAATTTAATTAATTTTTATGATCTTAAAATATAATTACAACAATATATAATAGATAGATAACATGGTCATATGGAAATATTGGTCTTCCAGACCAATCTCACAGCCTCACACCTTAATTGTCTTATCTACACTACACAAGTCAGCTTATGAGCAACATTTTCATCATATCCACTTACGTAAAAAACCTATATAAAACATGAACATGTCTTATTTGTATTTAAAAACTCATCCATTCACTTGGATTCATCCCTAATCCATGAAAATACATCCCTAATCAACTTCTCACTTTTGCTTGGTTTTCTCATTATTTGTACCATTAGGTCTGTTAGTGATAAGTCAACTTGTATGACTATTTTATCACCAATAAAGGCTATAACTTAATTAAAAACCACCATGGAAATAATATACAAGTCTCAATATTTAACCTTCATCCAATTAAAAACTTTAACTTGGTCAACTCTACCTACATAGTAAATCTTTGAGAAATAAGGCCTTTCTTGTAAGGTCCACTCACTCACCTTAAAATAAAACACATATAGAGGTGATTGATATATTTTAACATGATACAATCACTTAAATAGTCATACTAAACCACTCTAAGTATTTTAGAACAATATATTTCTCATTGGGTCACTATTAAGGTTCTTTGAGGGTTTAAACCATCTTCTAGTGTTAATGATTATTCATAAAGCTTAGCCCCTTATTTTAGAAACCAATATTTGTAAATTTGATCTAGTACCCTTCCCCATATACCATGAATATCTTAGGTTCTCATGTAGTGTCATGTGCTAATGAACACTTGAAATTTCATCTCAAGTTGAGAACCCTTTACTTGAGAAACCTTAGAACCATGTTTCATGCCTTTTCTTGCAAACTTTGACCTCATTCTTAGTCAATATACCTAGAATAACATGACATACCTATGAAAAAACTCACCTATCCATACTTTCCTTGTAAATAGAGCCTCATACATTATTAGACTGTGTTCTCTTTCTTTACTTTTTAGGCATTAGCATTGACTTGTAAGTCACTTTAGGCCTTAAGATTGACCTTCAAGTTTCTTTCCATGTGCTCTCCAACTTACTGACAGCTAACACAACATCTCAATTGCTCAAAAAATGTTAAATATCCTTCATTTTCCTTGAGAATACCTCATGACACCTTATTAGGCTAGGAAGGGTCTAGAACTAATCTAGTTATATATTTGGGATTAAGGCCTTACCTTTGTAGGCTTACCTTGAAACTCTCCTGAGTGCTCCAACACTTCATATGCATAATCAAGCAATATTATGTAGCCTCTTCTTTAGAGCTTCAACATAACATCTTTAGAGCTTTGTCAAAACATCTTTGGAGTTGTATGGGTGGATCTTTGAAGATACGTATAAAATATTTGGAGTTTCAATAGAATGTATTCATAACTTCACATAGCATCTTCATATTTGCTTATGCAAATCTTTGGAACTTAACTAAGGCTCTTTGTAGCTCACTATATTCTCTGTCAATTCTTCATATCAAGCATACAAGCTCATACCCAATACACCATGAATTTTGACATAAATGACATCATCCTTGAAATAAAATGATATCAACCTTAACATCAATGACAATACTTCTCAACATGAGACTTATTCAATGTAATTTTGGGTCTTTTTACACTATCTAAAAGATGTTGATTCAATGACCTCTCATGTATTAGTTGCCTAGGAAATGGGATTTCCTTTTGATTACCCTTTCATTAATGATTAAACTTAATAGGTTGTAAAGTAAATTTTATTATAATAAACTTATATTATTTTAGTGGATGTTTATATTTAACTCTTAAAACTATGATTAACCTATGCGTATGAATATATTTGAGAAATCCTTACATTGTAGAAACTGCTATGCAGAACTTATGAGTAAAAAGTCATCCCAATAACACATAAAATAGTATCTATGTGATATACCTAGATTTTTTATGGTAAAATGTGATGGACCAACCTATAAAGGTAAATAAATCTCACCAAAAAATTATTATACATTCCCATAAATTGACTTTACCATCTTGGTCAAAGGGTATAAATCATCATATGTATATCCCAAATGTGAATTTAATGTCATGGTGAATACATTATAAATATAACCATTATAATTCATAATAATATGTACATTTTGATTATTAATATATTATATCATAAATAGTGAGTAAAGCTATGAGTCATCATACACAACCTAATTATCATCAAATATAATACAAGACCTTTGAACCATATGAGATGTGTGTGTAAGTGTGCAAATAATTCCATTAAATGGGTGTATACATAATAGTTTTAAAATTTATCATTCACTAACACTTTATCTCTTAAAAAAACCTATCAAGTTTTAATCAAAGTGTGTGTCATAAAGGGTACACCAAGAAAGGGGTGGGTAGACTGATTATGATTTGTGAGAAATACTATTAATTATTGATTGTTCTTGTATCCATTATAGCTTCCTCATATTTTACCATATATGATATGTCCTTCCATATTTCATCATCTAACTAATCAAGCCCCATATTTTCATACTATGTTGGCTCATTCAATGTATTTATAACCATTATATGTCCCATCCCAACTACATTGATCATATTGATATAGTTTTTAATGTTTTATCACACACTTCTCAACTAGGTTAGCCTAGGTGACATAGTTTAAGGTTAGTTATCCCACTTTTAATTAAATAAACCTAGATTATAATATAATATAGATCTTTAAGGGGTGTTAAGCTAGTTTACCACTATAAATACAAGTAACCATTATAATCCAATAGAGAGGAAATATTCATTTTAAATTTTTGTTACTCACACTTCTACCATATATCTACATTTGGAGGATTTATATCTTATATCTTGTCTTGGAAGAAAAATATTTATTGTGGAGTGTTATATACAAAAATATTAGTCCTTTTATCATATATCTTGATTCAAACTTTAAGATCCTTACAAACACAAAAATATATAACAAATCACTATTGGCCAAGGGGGATATTAAGGCTTGACAAGTCTTTTTCAAGGTAATTATATTATAACCTTAGCTCTTTCCTTTGGATAGATATATTTTTCATATTTTTTTGGTTAATTAATTTCTATCTCCTTGTTTGAGTTCTCTCTACACTTAAATTTAGTGCAATTATATGATTATTTAACATTTCTATTTATTCACCTTAGATAGCCCAAGTCCCCATTTTTATACTATGGATCCTAACCCATTTTGAAATGTTTAGAACCCTTTCCCCTTAATTACATGGCTTGATTTAGATATTTACTTACATAAAAAGAGACCTATCTAGAGTTATTCCATCTTATTGATTACCTAGAGGCTTTGAAATCCTTTATATTGACATTGTGTTGTAGTTTCTCCTCTTCCTAGTTTTTGGATCCATTTTCTCATATCTTGATTAATTAATAATCAATGGGATCTAATTGATTTACCTTATCTAAGTATAGATATTTAGATAGGATAGTTTTATTTCAATCCTAGCTCATTTCATATAATGGGTGTCCATAATATGGTGGAGGAGGATGTACATTATATCAAATTTTCACTATGGGTGCTTCCCTAGAATGTTCTTGTAATGGATTGTTGCATATTTTATAGTTTTGATGATCATTAGGCTATGTCCCTAAATCCTTTGGAGGATCATCAAAGGTAAGTTTTTTGCTATCAATAAGATCTTGAATATTATGATTTAACTTGTAAAATTTGTTCATATAATACTTAACACATTGGTAGTAATCATAATAAACATTTACATCATATGTTTTTGGTAGAGTTAGACTTGTATCAACCACCATAGAAGGAGGGAGAGATACAAGATGTCTATCCTCTTAAAGAGTGAAGTTAGGGAAAAATGTAATCATGCAAATTATTTCTTAGGTGCATTGTATAAGATAAGCCAATTATATTGTTGTGACATCATATTCATTTTTTTTATTGCTTATTTTTTATCCTTTGTAATTTTTATCTTATGTCTTTGTTTGCTATGAAAATTTTATTTGGATGTATTTGGTGTGTGGGATACATACTTAATCTTGTTCAATATAATAAGTTTCATTTCTCGATATCGAATAATATGGCATAATTTATCAAAATATTTAATCTTATTAAAGATAATAGACATGTGTAATAGGGAAAAAAAAACTTTTATTGAATATATCTTGAATATCATTATTTTCCATTGGATTTTTCATTTTAGCCAACATTGTATTTTACCTCAAAACATATTGATTGATGGGCATATTATTTCCTTGATTGAATTTTTTAAATTTGTGCGTATGACATCTTTTTAATAATGTGAATTGAAAAATTTGATAGAAATTGATCCACTAGAGGCTTGAAAAAATGGACCACTAAAAATACTATAAAATCCTAGTGAATCCTAGATTTTAGGTATAATTTCATTAGTGAATCTTTGGAAAAATTACCATGATGGTATAAATTAATGGGTAATTTCTATTAGATCTTTCAAAAAACTTATAAATAGGTGATGAATCAAGAATCATATTCAAATAAATAAATAATAGACAAAAATCCAATTTAAACCTCTTTACACAAACACATTCATGGGGCAAATATTCATGAGGTGTAATATTGATTATGATTAGTGAATACCCTAAGTCTTTTAGAATAGTTATTTTGTTTTGCCATATAAAATTGGGTATAGTCTAGCAATTATAAACACTTGGAAAAATGAATAAATCCAAGCAAGGAAGAGATGAGATAAAACACAAATAAGAATTGTTACAAACCCATCCCAGACCTAAACCTTAAGCAAGTGTGTGTAACTCTCAACAAATTCATCACCACATCAATGGCCTTTGGACCAAAGACACATTCAAAATATTTTTGAGGTCTTATTCATATTTTTACTAAGTAAAAAATCCTAAATAAATGAAAAGATCTTTTTGATCTCATTACTAAACAAACAATTTCATATGATAAGTAAATTGTGTCTAATATTAAGGGTTTTGATATAAGATAAAAACAGTTTTTCACACTGCAAGCAAAGATATGATGAAAAAATAGCATGGAAATAGTATGAATTTATTAAAGAAAATAATAATTCATTAAAAATATGTAAACATTTTTATATATGTACATCTTGAATTTCTTACTTGGATTGTACGTCATTGTTGGCTACTTAGACTCCTCCTTGTCCTTCTCTTTCAATTATTGCTCACTTCATGATTCGCATGACATGTAGGGATTATATTTATTACTTGGATTTTAATTCATTTTTGGATAATTAGACTCCTCTTTATCTTCCTCTTGAAATTTTTTCTCACTTTTTGATTCCCATGACCACAAATGAATAAAAATTTAATAAAAATAAAGTTGTATAAATCTAGGTTTTAAGGTTTTGTGGTTCTAGGGTTTTAATCAATTTTAAGCACTTATGTAGATTTATTTTATATGAGATAAAAAATTTAATTTAAAAACCAATAGAGAAAGAGGTTAGAGTGTGAGAAGTCTAAATTTGATATCTTGTTTATAGTTCCTTCTTTTTAAGGATTAAATTTGTCTTCCTTTTTAAATATTAAATTTATCCTTTTTAAGTGTTAAACTTGATGACCATATGACTATGTATAAATTGATTATAGATATTTTTAAGCCTTTCAAAATACTAACCAAATAATATAATAAAATGAGTATAACAAAAATCATGACAAAAAATCATAGTATAGAGTATAAACCAACTATGGGGCCATAGGGAAATACAACGATGAAATGTGAGGATGACTTAATTGAAAAACATTTGCATAGTTTATAATTTATAAAATATATAATAAGATATACTAAAATATCTTAACCACATCCATATTGGCCTTTTAAATTTTTATATTTCAATTAAAAAAGCATGCCAACTAGAATATAATATTACCTTAAATTTTAAAAAACAAAATATAGTGTGATCATGAGGCTCTGTTACGTTTATTGAGTTTGTTCTTTGTGCATTGTTTAAAGCTAGTATCTTGCATGTCATTATTTTTCAGAGAAAATCAATTTATTGTTTATTTATAATAAGTATATGGTAAAAACTTATCAGATAATATAATAAATTGAGTATAGTAAAAATAGTGAAAAAAATTAGAGTATAGAATATAAAACAACTATGGGTCCATAGGGAAAGACAACTATGAAAAGTGAGGATGACATAACTGAAAAAAAATATTCAAAATATTTTAATTGTTTTAAATTTATAAACTATATAATAAGGTATGAAAAAATGTCTTAACCATATCCATATTGGCCTTTCAAATATATTTTTTATTTCAATTAACAAACCATACCAACCAAAATATAATTATCACCTTAAATATTTGAAAATAAAATACAGTATGATCACAAGGATCGATAGCATTTATTTTATTTGTTACTTGTGCATTGTTTAAAATAAGTATCTTGCATGTCATTATTTCTTTGAGGAAATCAATTTCTTGTTTATTTAAAATAAGTATGTGGTAAAGACCAACTAGATAATATAATAAACTGATTATAACAAAAATTGTGATAAAAGATTAGAGTATAGATTATAAACTAACTATGGGACCATAGGGCAAGACAACTATGAAAATTGAGTATGGAAAGTAAATATCTTTCAAGAAATTCCTTTTAGGTAACTTATCATCATATTTTTTATTTCACCAATTTTTACTTGTTGCATGTTGATATGCTATCAAAATCTATGAAATAGGTATTTTAAGGTTAGTCAAACATATGGTTGAAATGATCATGAGGCTCTATTGTATTTATTTATTTTATTTAAAATAAGTATCTTGCATGTCATTATTTCTCAATGGAAGTGAGTTTATTGTTTGTTTAAAATAATTATGTGATAAAGACCAACCACATAATATAATTCATTTTGTTTTATGCATTTTTAAAAAGAAGTATCTTGCATGCCATTATTTCTCAAAAGAAATGAGTTTCTTGTTTGTTCAAAATAAGTATGTGGTATAGACCAACCACATAATATAATTTATTTTCTTCTTTGTGTATTTTTAAAAATAAGTATCTTACATTCCATTATTTATCAGACAAAGTTAGGGGTAAAGTCCAACCAAATAATATAATAAGTAGAGTATAGCAAAAATTGTGACAAAAAATTAAAGTATAGAGTATAAATAATAAACTGACTATGGGGCCATAAGGAAAGATAACTATGAAAAGAAAGGATGGAAATCAAATATATTTAAAGAAATATTTTTTAATAAACTTATCATTATATTTATTCATTTCAATAATAAAGATAGATGATTGTGCATGCAAACAACTACTCTAAGTCTTCTATTTGACTAAGAGAACATGTCTGTAATACTTGTAAACTCTATTATAATGTTCTATATGTATTCAAGCATAATTATGTTTATTTAATATATATGTGATAGTTTATCAATTTTTCCATTCATTGATTCAAGCTATTAGTGGAAGTGTGTTAAGCACAGGATATACTGAGATGGGGGGTGAATTAGTATATCATATATCTTATAAAACTTTCCCTTAATCAAATTACACTTAATCAAACATTCAAGATATGAAATAAAACTAAAACAATAAACACCACACAAGAGAGAGACACTAGATATAATGTGGAAACCCAATGTGAGAAAAACCACAGAGAACAATCTCAAGTATATGAATGGGAACCAACCAAAACAATATTTTCAAGCATAAACTTGTAGGAGCAACAACCCCTTTGCTAAGTACAAACCCAAAAACTATTCATGAGCACTAACCCACAGGAGCACCAACCCCTTCGTTGAGCACCAACCCAACAACTATTCATGAGCACCAACCCACATGAGCACCAACCCCTTTGTCGAGCACCAACCCACAGGAGCACCAACCCCTTTGCCAAGCACCAACCCATTTGTGTATACCACACAACTATCTCTCAATGTTGTTATCTCAACAAATGATAGTTCATTACAACATCTCTTTCGTCTCTCTCACCTTTGCTCTTCTAAGCTAGATATAAAAAATACAAATAATACTCATCTCTCACAAATGATCTTCTAAGCTAGATAATACAATATCAAATCAACCTCTCTCACACATATTACAAATGGCTTCTCAAGCCTTTATTTATAGCTTTCCAAATGACCTTTGGCCTTCCCCCTTTGTGACCCTTTAATCCTCATGGAAAATGGCACTGAACTTGTATGACCCTTCATATCCTTGCCTTTGAAAATTCATGTGGTGACCCTTCATGAGAAAAAATGTCCTTCCCTGTTTTGTCCTTATCTTGGTGACTTTTTGTATTACTCAAAGTGTCCCTTCATGAGAAATTTTTCCCTTCCTCTTTTGTCTTCACTTGGTGACTCTTGGAATTCCCCAAGATGACTCTTCATGGGAAAATGCATCCCATCCTTCTTTTTTCTTTACCCCATGGATCTTTGATTTCTCCATGGGCCCTTCTATTGTCTCATATGCAACTAAAAATATATTCATTAATATTAAATAAATATTAACTCGCATTAGCCAAGATATATCTATTACAAACATTATTAAATGCAATGGGGCCTTTATCACCAATAATGCTAGACCTTTGACATCAATGAAAATATTTCCAACAATCTCCCCCTTTGTCATTGATGGCAACCTCAATCCTGAAACTACCACATCCTGTCACCTATACATACTATCATCTGAAAACATACAGTAACTCCCCCTTACTGTAGCAACCTATACATGTTCCCTATACCTATTTTTGCACATGTACCTATACCTATTATTCTCCCCCTTTGACATCAATGGCAAAGGGCCTACCTGGAGCTAACACTTAGCTCCCCCTCAACTGATGCTAAACATCAATGGTAAGAAGTAATATAAATTAATCCCAACTCCTCTCATAGATCTTTGAATGTGTCCTTTGATCATGCCTTTGAAAAGATATCTAACAATACATAGACATTGTTCCCTATCCTTTGAGCATCTGCAATCAGCTCATTTGAATCTTTTCTTCTAATCTCACAACCTTCAGCATGAAACTTTAATGTGTATCCTTGATCACATATTTTACTAACACTCAATAGATTAGGCTTAAGACCTTTTACATACAAAACATTCTTAGTCTTAGTTCTACCATAATCTAAACTCAAAGTACCATTTTTAGCTATCCTGGCAGTGGTTATATCTCTGAATCTCACTATGCCACCATTGATCTTCTTTAGAGTTATGAACTTACTTTTATCTCTAGTCATATGCCTCGAACATCTACTATCAATGAGCCATGGCTAATCTTTGTTTCTTACATGCAAAGCTATCTGAACCATCATAGAATCTTCAGGTTATTTCTTCTACCATGAACATGTCTGAACCTTCTTCTTGATGAATGGAGCTTTGAAACTTTGATCCTTCTTGACTGAGTCAAACACACTTCTACAATACTAAGCTATGTGTCCAAATTTTTTGCACTTGTATCATACTATGGTCTCTTCATCAAAGCTTGATAGAGGAAAAAAAGAGTTGTGGCTTCTGCTTTACTCTACTTGATTTTCCTTCTTATTTTTGAAACTATTAGCTCTTTTTCTACATTTTAATTTCTTATGACCATATCCATCATAATAAAAACAATAGCCATAAAAATAAGACCTATCTATATATCTCTGACCTAATTGCCTTTTGTAGCTTTGTTCCCTCCACCCTTCTCTATTTGAAATATCCTCTGTATTCTTCACTTCTTTCCTTGTTTCCTCTTTTGTAAGAGCTTCAGCATAGATCTTTTTCTTTTCAAATCCAATCCCTATCTTATCTAAATTTGATTTTTGACTTTCCAATATCTTACTAAATATGTTAGTGCTATCCTCAAATTTTGAGTCACTAACTACTTTATCATTGAATGCTTTTTTAATATCTTGTTTTGAAGAGGCAATTTCAATAACATACCTTTCACATTATTTTCTTTCTATTTCCAACTGTGCTGTGAGATATTCTTCATTCTTCTTGGCTTCTTCAAAGTGTGCTTGTAGATCTTCAATCATTTCCTTTGACTCCTGTTCATTTTTCTCGATATGGCACTTTAATCTTCAATTCTTCTTCTCAATAGCTTTTAACTCTTTTAGGGCACAAATGAGTTCTCCTTCCATATTCACTTCAGCTTCCTTGTCTTCTTCTTCTTGATCAACTTCATTTATGGCCATGAATAGAATCTCTTCTTCTGAATCGCTAACTCCACTATCTTCGACTGAGCTAGGATCCTTAGAATACAGGCTCTTCTTCTTAAATCCCTTCTTGGATTTGCCTTTGAAATTCTTCTTGTATGTAGGCTTTTCTTCTTCATCGTCATTACCCTTATTTGGGCATCTAGCTGAAAAATGTCCAATCTTTCCATAATTAAAACATTTAAAAGGTAATTTTCCTTGATATTTACCTATTCCCCTTTTCGGCTTGCGAATGAAAAGTGCTCCATTGTCATCTCCATCATCACTGGAACTATCAATTAATTCATGAATCTTAGCTTTCTCTTTCTTTAATGTCTTGAAATTTTCTTGTCTCTTTGAGGTTTTATCTTATTCTGCCCACATCTCATATGCTGTGAGAATACCATGGAGTGCATCCATCTTTAACTTGGCTAAATTCTTCATCTCCTTGATTGCCAAAAACTTTGCATCATATCTCATTAGTAGAGATATAAAAACCTTTTTGCACCATTGTTAACTCATCCAATGTTTCTCCAAGACCTTGAATCTAATTTATGATTTGATCAACTCGCAAAAGATAACTTGATATATCTTCTTCTTCTTCCATCTTTAAACTTTCAAACTATCTTCTAAAAGTTTGAAGCTTAGCTTGCTGAAACTTTCCATCACCTTTGTAAATATTCTAAAGTTTTACCCAGGCTTCATGATCATATTTACATTACATAAATTTAACAAATTCATATTCACATAAACCACATAAAATAGCATTTAAAGCTTTATCATTACATTCACTTGCCTTCTTTTTTGTTGGAGTAATTGTAGATGTTTGTGGCTCTTCATATTCCTCCACCACTGCTTTCCATATGTTGAATCCAAGGGCCATCAAATAAGTCCTCATTCTTATGATAAAAAAATCATAATTCATCCCATCAAACAAAGGTGCCTTATTTGTAGAAAATCCTTCCTATGACCCAGCCATTGTGCTTTCCTAATCTACCTTCAAGCTGTAAAACTTTTCAAAAAAGAACCTGCTCTAATACCAATTGTTAAGCATGAGATATACTGAGAGGGGGGGTGAATCAGTATATCATATATCTTATAAAACTTTCCCTCAATCAAATTACACTTAATCAAACATTCAAGATATGAAATAAAACTAAAACAATAAACACCACACAAGAGAGAGACACTAGATATAATGTGGAAACCCAATGTGGGAAAAACCATGAAGAATAATCTCAAGTATATGAATGAGCACCAACCAAAACAATATTTTCAAGCACAAACTTGAGGGAGCACCAACCCCTTTGCTAAGCACCAACCCAAAAACTATTCATGAGCACCAACCCATAGGAGCACCAACCCCTTTTTGAGCACCAACCCAACAACTATTCATGAGCACCAACCCACAGGAGCACTAACCCCTTTGCTAAGCACCAACCTAGAAACAATTTGTGATAACCAACCCACAGGAGCACCAACCCAGGAACAATTTGTGAGCACCAACCCATAGGAGCACCAACCCCTTTGTGTATACCACACAACTATCTGTCAATGTTGCTATCTCAACAAATGATAGTTCATTACAACATCTCTTTCCTCTCTCTCACCTTTTCTCTTCTAAGTAAGATATAACAAATATAAATCATACTCATCTCTCACAAATGCTCTTCTAACCTAGATAATATAATATCAAATCAACCTCTCTCACACATATTACAAATGGCTTTTGAAGCCCTTATTTATAGCTTTCCAAATGACCTTTGGCCTTACCCTTTTGTGACCCTTCAATCATCATGGAAAATGGTGCCAAACTTGTATGACCCTTCATATCCTTTCCTTTGAAAAGTCATGTGGTGACCCTTCATGAGCAAAAACATCCTTCCCTCTTTTGTCCTTATCTTGGTGACTTTTCGTATTCCTCAAAGTGTCCCTTCATGAGAAATTACACCCTTCCTCTTCTGTATTCACTTGGTGACTCTTGGAATTCCTCAAGTTGACTATTCTAGGGAAAATGCGTCCCATCCTTTTTTTGTCTTTACCCCTCTTTGACTTCTCCATGGGCCCTTCTTTTGTCTCATATGCAACCAAAAATATATTCGTTAATATTAAATAAATACTAACTCACATTAGCCAAGATATATCTATTACAAACATTATTAAATGCAATGGGGCCTTTATCACCAATAATGCTATACCTTTGACATCAATGACAATATTTCCAACAAAGTGAAGATCTAGTAGTCAAAAGATTGGGATGAAATGTTAGAAATGAAGGTGAAAAAAATTTCTAAGCTAGTTTCTTTGTGATTATAACTACAAGATATGGATCTATGTTTATTTTGTTTTCATGACTAAGAGTATTTATTTGCATTCATAGTTGTCTATCTTTAAATGAATAAATATAATTATAATTTCCCTAAAAAGAATTTATTTAAAGATGTTTTCTCAAAAAACTATCTTCCAAATGTATTAACCATATCCATAATCAATAATGGTCTTTGAAATATATTTTTATTTCAATTAAAAAATGATGCCAACCATAATTTAATTATTAACTTAAACATATTGTGTCCTAAGTCACAAGTGGTCCTTAACACATTTATAAAATTGAGTAAAACAAACATGCTCTTCCTTTTATATGGTTTTAATGAATAAAAAACTAAATAATAAATAACTAAAATTATAATTATAAAATTCTAAGTTGAAATTTTAATGTCTTCAATATTTCAAAGCTTAAAAAATTAGGCAATGTTAAAAGAGGTTAATGGCTTAAATGACCTCACATCTCAAATTATCACACCTAATGTATATTTTATGTCTAGCATTAAATGTAGTGCAGGAGGAATTAAAGTTATGGGTATCTAGGTTGAGATCCTACCCCATTTTTTAGTGAATTGGTGCCATCATATTGAAAGGACAATGAAAAATTTAATGTTGGTACAACATATCACATATGGAATTAATATAAGTTATTTGAATATATATGTGTGACAGTTTTATTGTTTTTTCTAGTCATTTACGCAAGCTATTATTGGAAGTGAGTCTTTTGGTCTAATATAGATACTTATAGTTCAGTACACTATATATACCTCAAAAACATTTGGTATAAAATAACAAAGAAACACCAAAATATACTTATGCATCTCTATAACAAAGTTTTCAACTATTATAGACATGTTCTCTTAATCAAATAGAACACAAAAATCTACATAATTGGTATAAAATAACAAGGGAACATCAAAATATACTTATAAATCTCTATAATAAAGCTTAAAAATATTATATAAATGTTATTTTAATCAAACAAAACACAAAAAAACACCTACTTAGTAAAAAATAACAAGGGAACACTGCAATTTACTTATTCACCTTTATAATAGAGTTTACAATTATTATAGACATGTTCTCTTAATCAACTAGAACACCAAAATACACCTACTTATTATAAAATAATAGGTGACAGCATAATATACTTATTCATCTCCATAATATAGTTTACAATTGTTATAAAAATGTTTTCTTAATCAAATAGAACACAAAAATACACTTCGCATAAAATAACAAAGGAACACCACAATATACTTATGCATATTTATAATATAATTTATAACTATTATAGACATGTTATCTTAATCAAATATAGCATAATAATACACTTACTTGGTATAAAATAACAAGGGAACACCACAATATACTAATTCCTCTCTATAATAGAGTTTACAACTATTATAGACATGTTCTCTTAATCAAACAAATCATATAAATACACATTATTTTAATCAAGTATTAGCACTTTTATATAAAAATTAAAGTCACCCAATATTAATTATCAAAATTCAATATATTTACATGAGTTCATGGAAAATTATTTGAGATCACAAAATCTATTGTCCTTCAATCAACCTTTGATTTCATATGCCTAAATTTCAAATTTTAACATGCCAATTTTCTTCATTTTGTTCTTGATAATTTTCATGTGATTTCTATTCAAAAGTTGTTGGAATCAAATCCAACAATGTAGAACTCTCTGAGTATAGTGTGTTTGAATAATTATTGGTCAATACTCTTCTTTCATATGTAGACTGCCAAATTACTGGAGCTCTATCAAATGGAAAATAGAAGACATTGTATCTAGTTGTATAGAGTCTCAAGTATGTCTCCAAATTCTTTTCAAATTTTTTTCTTAGATTTTAATTTAAAAATGACAATGCAATACAAATTATCTCATCTTTCACTAATCCCAAAATCATTGTGTGGCATAAATTAGCAAGATTAAAATATTCTGAGATACCATCATCTAGTAATTCACTCAAACTTAAAGAAGTCCATAGTCTAGTAATTGATCCATCTTCAAAAGAATTTTACACAACTTTAACTTGTTCTAACATTATTGTAGCAAATCAAATAAAATGATAACTTAGCTTTGAAAAATTAAATATGCCTTCAATTTGTTTACCATTCAATTCTACACTCTTGAAAAAGTGTTGGGCCAAGGTTATGATTTTATTTTGAAAAAATAATGAGCTAAAAAATTTCAAATATTAAGGGTACACCACAGCCATGGATTCTAATATTTCATCTTTAGAAAAATTATCTCTAATATTTAAAGAGAGACATTTTGAAATTTCCTTCAAGGTGTACTTTACATAATATACAACCTTAAGGAATCAATCCATTGTAATAGAAAATTATTTTAAGATCAACCAACTATGTAAAAAGTGTGTAGGGGTATTTTACATTATTACACTTCTACACATAAATATCTATCTTCATTAAACTACAAATAATTACCACTATATTCAATATTTATTGTTAAGTTCCAAATTTAAACTTTTACCCTTTAAATGAATGTTGTGTTAAATACAAATTATCAAGGGTAAGGCATATTAATTTTCTCAACTTACAATATTATTGAATGTACATTGTTCTTTCTTGAAATTTATTTATCATTAAATTAATTTCATCCAACATGGATAAAAGGATGCATAAGGTCAATAATTTCTCTACATCACTTAGCCAAAACAAAATATCTGGAGCTTTATCTATTGGGTGGTGATGTGCCTCTTTTATCCCCATTAATGATTGATATTCTATATATACTCTATGTTTTGGTCCATAAAAGGAAATCCAAAGACTATCAACATCCTTAATTAGTTTATTTTCTTTCATTAGACCTTCAAAAAGAAAATTTAATTGTAAAAATCTTTTCAGACTTCTAAATAAATATGAATGGATTTCATGAATAAGATCTTCAACTTTAGATACTAATGTAGCCTTGCTCATAATTTTTAATTCCAAATTCAATATATGTGCCATGCAATGAATACCAATCATATATGGTGTAAGAAAAAAATAGACTTACACAAATACCAATTTTTTGACCTTGCATAACCGATGTTCCATTTATCCCTACACAAACAATCTTTCTTAAAATTGAAAAATTGACTGTACCACCAACCTATTTCAAATTATTCTTGACTAGTTGTAAAAGGTTTTAATAAGTTGTACCTTGTTTTATTTTATGAATGGCAAGAAAATGAGGCTAAACAACATGATTTTTGATAGTGTAAACATGCATACACACCCAAGAGGTGTTATAAATGTCTATAACTTCATCTAATCACAATGTTATGTATCTTATTCTCTGAAAGATACTTTTTTTTAACTTCAGTAAGACAATTTTCCCATTCCCAACCATTAGTAACTAACCAATGAGTATTTGGAAATTTTAGGACACAAAAAAAATTGTATCATGCCCTTATATCCTATATAATCAATCATTGGTTAATTTTTTTTAAAAATATGAAAAACAACACAAATTTGTATAGTCTTTGACATTTGGTTGGTTACCATCATTTTTACAAACAAAGTTGCAATGTTTCTTCCACTTGCATGAAGTTTTTTTTATTTCTCTAGGTATTCATCATATTCACTCTAATACTTAACATGAGGAGACTCTTATTTTATTCTCCATTGTATCACTAATTTCTCATCTCCATTTGTAATTTTTTTGCGTACATTTTCCCGACATGCTTCTCTATGGTATCTAGTTTTAGATACAAGCATTTATCCCTCCCCAATTTTCAACTACATATCTTGCATATACATTATTTTGGTGGATCATTAGGTTATTCACTAAAAATAGGTTCAATTAAAGGATATTTAGAAACTCATTCAGCCTAAAAACTCCTTAGAATTTCTCATTTGTGCGACTTTTATTTCTGAGGATGAATTATCAACATTTTTAGAGCTAGATTGTCTTTAATTAGTTGTGTCATGATCATTGGCATTATTACTTTCATCTTTTGATTGAAATTGATCATAACCCTATTGAACATGATCTTAGTCATGAGAAAGAATGTTCACTTTTGGTTGATTTTTTAAACCAGAATTTCTTTGTAAAGGTTATTCTTATTGATGTTTATCAAAATATGATAATAAGGTATTTCCCTTCTATGAATCCCCTATTAATTTCCTATTACTCAAAATAGGAGTAGACATTTTACCAATAAAAAACCTTTCAATTCAATCTTTATGAATCACCAATGCAAATCACTCCTTTCAGGAATGAAATCACTATTCTAGTTCTTGAATTAACTTTTGAATTGGTAGTTTGAGATCTGGCACCTAAAAAAATCAATGATAGCACCATATTTATTCATATAAAGTTGAAATATGAATTGAAAAAATATCCATTTGAAAATGCTATCATAGATAGAATCTAAATCTACACAATCTATTAATTTATAAATTGAAAAATTAACCAAACCATAACTCACTTGCAAATTCAAAACACAGAAATAAGGGCCAACATAAATTTATAAGGACATGCTACAATTTATTAGTGACTATTTTGATGCACCTTGGATCTTTATTTTTATAGTTGTAGAATAAAATTGATTTTAGGAAGCAATAAATGTTTCCAAGATGTGCATAGGTGTTTTTATAAATTTTGGGAGTAATAATAAATGATGCACTAATAAAATATCTCAATTATCAAATAAATGTATATGTGAATTAGATTTCAAATAATATAACATAACCTATCAAATAGAGTAAAGCCTATATAAGAGATAATCTCTTGAAGAAAATATTTATAATTATATAAAAGTGTTTTATCAAAAAAATAGAACAATGAAAAGGAAAATATAATCATTATTATAGATAATAAAAACTAAAATAAAAAACTAACATACTCATAATTCAATTTCAAATATCATAATTTAATGTTCAATCTTAGATTAGTCTTTTGAGAGACTTACATAGGTTTGTACTCAATTTATACTAAGTATTGCACATTAGCTTACTGTATATACTCGATTTTTTTAGTTATGTCATCCTCTTTTTTCATAGTTGTCTTACCTTATGGCCCCATAGTCAATTATTATTTTCACTCTAATTTTTTGTCCTAATTTTTTATATACTTAATTTATTATATTATTTGGTTATTATTTATCACAAACTTCTTTTAAACAAATAAGAAACTAATTTCCTCTGAGAAATACTCCTTTTAAACAAATAAGAAACTAATTTCCTTTGATAAATAATGGCATGCAATATACTTCTTTTAAATAATACACAAATAACAAAATGAATAAATTCTATAGAACCTCATGATCATTTCAAATGTATTTTTGACTAACCTGAAATTACCCATTTCATCTATTTTGAGTTTAATGAAAATATTTGTAGATATACATGAAATTTCTACGAAAAATAACATGCTAAATGTTTTGAACAAATATCTTTAAAGAAATGATTTTCAAGGAACTTATCATTATATTTATTCATTTTAATGAATAGAAAAAAGCAAGAAACCATCACATATGTATTCAAGAAACTTAATTATGCTTGAATACATATGAATCTCTATAATAGAGTTTTAAAATGTTATAGACAAATTCTCTTAATTAAACAAAATATTTAGAGTAGTTATTTGCATTGACAACCATCTACCTTGATTCTTGAAATGAATAGGTATAATGATAGGTTGCATGAAAAATATTTCTTTAAATATATTTACTTGCCATCTTCTAAGAAATAATGGCATGCAAGATACTTATTTTAAATAATGCACAAAAAACAAAATGAATAAATTCAATAAAGCCTCATGATCATTTCAACCATATTTTTAACTAACTTGAAAATACCCATTTCACAGATTTTGAGTTTAAGGAAAAGAATTGTAGATATACATGAAATGAAAATAAACTTATCATTAGTAAAGCATAGTTTTTTGAGCAAATATATTTAAGTAAATTATTTTCAAGGAAATTATCATTATATTCATTCACTTCAAGATAAATTAATGTGTATTAAAATAACTGATCTTAGTCTTTAGAAAAAAAGAAACACAAATCCATAGTTGTAGTTGCGATCATAAGGAAACAAACCTAGAAATTTTTTGCAGCTCATCCCAATATTTTTACTACGAGAGATTTTCTTTTGTAAATAGCTTGAATCAATGACTACAAAAATTTAAAAACTATTAGTAAATATATTTAAAGAGATTATTTATAGGGAACTTATCCTTATATTTTTTCACTTCAAGATAGATGACTATAATGAAAACAACTATTTTCAGTCTTCAAAACAAAAAAAACACAAATCCATAACTTATACTTGCAATCACAAGGAAACCAACTTGGAAATATCCACACCTTCATTTACAACCTTTTATCCCAATATTTTTACTACAAGAGCTTTGATTCTACTAAAAGCTTGCATCAATGACTAGAAAAGTCAAGAAACCATCAACACATATCTTTAAATAATTGTTTTTTAAAGTAACTTATCATTGTATTTATTCATTTCAAGACAAACGACTATGCATTAAAATAAAATCTATTAGTTTTCAAAACAAAGAGACATAAAATCAAACCTTATTATTGTAGTCACAAGGAAAACATCTTAGAAATTGTTTGCCCCTTTGTTTCAAACCTCTTATCCCAAACTTATAACTACTAGAGCTTGTCTTCCACCATCAATTCATATCTTTAAATAATTATTTTTAAAGTAACTTATCCTTGTATTTATTCATTTCAAGATAAATGAATATGCATTAAAATAACATCTATTAGTTTTCAAAATAAAGAGACATAAAATCAAACCTTGTTGTCATCGCAAGGAAACCATCTTAGAAATTGTTTGCCCCTTTGTTTCAAACCTCTTATCCCAAACTTATAACTACCAGAGATTTTATTCCACCAATAACTTGAATAAATGATAATAAAAAATGAGAAACATCATATATTTATTTGATCAAATTACATTAATCCCACAAGTGATGTGTTTGACGAGTATTAAATTTTGCCTTGGACCCCTCAATATATCGGCACCAATTCACTACAAAATGGACAAAATATAAACCTCAATCATTTTAACTTTAATTCCACTTACACCACAATCAATGATATAAAATAAAATAAACATTAGGTTTGAAAATTATTTATTATTAAGTTTTTTATTTATTAAATCCATAGAGAAGGAAGATCATGTGGTACCAAAGAAAATTCAAAACATTTTCATAGATTAAATATAATTATTACCTTAAACTTATTGTGTCTTAGGTGCTCATTATTATTATATATACACACACACACACACACACTTGGTGATTCCAACCTAATCTATACATGGTTTTTATAATATCCTAATAAATCAGACACATACATGTATAATAACTTTAGTGAGTCTATGTCCCAAAATAGGATCGAGTATAATCTATAAGGTGAATATGTGTCCTAAACTATGAAATTGAATAAAATTGAGGTTATTTGACCTATTTATATTTTCATATAATTATCCACTTTCAAAATTAAAAAAACCTACTTATATCCTTTTGGCTATAAATAGCCTCTAAAATTTTTTGTGATGATTGTATTGGTATATCATAGAACCATAATAAAGCATATTCATTTAGGCTTTTTGGAAATAATCTATTATTAGAATAATAATAGGCATGTTGTATAGAAAGATCATAGATTATATTCAAGATCACCCTTTCCATCATAAAGTGTGAACTTAGGTGATAAAAAACTAGTTGGTAAAGAATGAAAAGATATATTTGGTGTAAGGTGATTATGTAATACATCTTGTAAATCAAAACCATGAGATAATATTGAAGCATTTTGTTCAATAATGGTAAGATTAGATTTAAAATCATGAATAAATTAGATAAATGATTATATATTAAACCCATTGGGATTAAGATTTGATATTTGAAAAGTCACCAAATGGGATGAAAATGTTGCTTGCATTGATGTGGGTGTTGAAATTAGTAATTGAGTTAAATTATTGATTGTTCCCATGGAGGTTTTAGAAATATTTATTTGGTAATTGGGTAAAAATGGATTGAGGATATATCTCTCACCCCATAGAGATGTAGGAATAAATGAAGTGATCAAGGGGAGGGATAATATAATTGAATCGACAATGATACCATTTAAATATTCACCACTACTAGATGTTGATGCATTAACCTTAGAAATTTTATTTATTGCATCTTATGTAACATTCAAAAATATATCAATAAATTTATAATTTATATTTAGATGAATGATTAATTATTCCTTATACTCAGTTTCAAAAAAAAAAAAACCATTTCTTATAAATGAAAACAAAAGACACCAATAATAATGTAAAATAAAATTAAAATATAAACAATTATAGAAATCTAAAACCCTATAAGACTGAAAACCTTAAGGAAGGAAATGATTTGCATAAGAAGACTTATAGGTCAATTTCACTAGATTTTTAACCCTTTATAGAATTTAGGATTAACATGAAAGAGTAGCCTAATGAAGGAGTAAGATAATCTAAAATTTAGGCCAATTAAATAATTTCAATTTATAATCTATTTTAATATGGTGTTGAATTATGTAAATTTTATAAATATAAAAATTACAATAAAAAAAAATAATTTGCATGCTTAAACACAAATATGCTCAATGCTTAAACTTGATAAATATTTAAAGTTTGCTTAAGCTTAAAATTTGACAAATAAAAAAATTTTGAGTGCATGTAGTGATCTAGTTTGTAACTTGAAAAATACTTCTCATGGGTTGTTCTTTAAATTTTTTAAACATGAAAGAATACTAATCTTATGACTGATAAGGAAATAGAGAATAATATGGTAGTATAATGTAGTTGTATGAATGATTTAGTGAGCTTGATAGGCATTTTCTTGGTAAATTACTAGCTAAGTAATGGGTGGGTTTTGTTTTATATTTATACACCACATTTTAAAATAAATATCATGGAGGGTTACTTAAGATAGATTGTTAATCATGTAAATGTCAAAGGATTTGAAAATTTGATCCTTGTATGGTACTAACACTAGTGTCATATTTTTGACACTAACATTGATGCTAGTGTCTTAGTATAAATGTTAGTGTCCTAGAGAATACAGATTTTTTAAATATTTGAAACTAATAGTGAAGTATATATATGTTTAAACCATACTATGGGTGATAATGTGATTTGGGTAATCATAATATTAGGGTTAGACCATAATATAATAATGTATGCATAGTGAGATGGTCAACTTCAAGAATTTCAATAACTATAAGGGCATTAACTGGAATGTAGAACCTTAAGTGATATTTTTCATGTGTGCATAGCTAGTTTATCATTTAAATCCAAAATTTAGTATCTATAGTTGCCTCAATGTTAAATGATCATATAACCTTAGGTTATCTTAAGTAAAATATCCTTATAAAATAGACTTGGATTATTTATTTATATACATTTATTATCGCACTAAACTCATCTGTTATTATCACACTAATTGAATCTATTTTACTCCCTTATAGTAACTTATATTTTTTTCATGTTATTCATGTCATTTGTGTAATTCATCTCTAACTTCATGTAATACAGGTCTATCCTCAATCCTAATACTATTATATGCTTCATCCTATGAAATTGTACACATGAATTTTATTTTATCTCTACTCATCATCTATTCTCTTCTTGTGGTCATACCCTTTCACCAATAATGACCTTTCATCCTCTCTCATTCACTATGCTCTCCTCTTTGTATCTATCCCAATAGTGGCCAACTCATCTAGTATATGATCTTGGATCTATTCTCAACTCTTTTCCTCTATAGAACATATCCACACATTCCTTTTCATATTTCACCTTGCATCCTTGTGGATTGTTTAATGTATTTGGGATAACTTAGGTTCAA
Source organism: Torreya grandis (assembly GCA_037957365.1). Classification (NCBI taxonomy): domain Eukaryota; kingdom Viridiplantae; phylum Streptophyta; class Pinopsida; order Cupressales; family Taxaceae; genus Torreya; species Torreya grandis. The sequence continues at coordinate 3,201 of JARHVA010007733.1, read as the reverse complement.
ATTTAGGCTAACCTATTCAAATCCCTCTTTTTGGATCCATATCCCCATCTTAGGGTGCATGCATTTCACCTTAGCACCTGATATTCTTGGTATATATTTGTTTCACTCTCCATAACACCTCCTTGATGCATCATCCAAACCACATACATGAAAATTTTTCTTCTTTTCTTGTTCCCTACATTCTTATCTCTTTTGTAGAATTATTCAATCCACTCAACACATTATTCCATGTTATGGATCTCTTGGTTGAATTATATCCATGTTTCATCCACCCTTTACCATTCCTGACAAAAATGTTTATTTATCCACTCCTACTTATGTTCTATCTTTCATGTATCTCTCACCTTTACACCCCTTATTCTTCAACATTTATTCCCATGCATCTCATATGCCTCTTCCCAAGACTAGATTCCTGACATCTACATATAGTTAGTGGATCTTTAGAATTAATTCAAGTTTAAATCAATTATATGTGTGTTATTTGGTATAGTAGCATGGAAACCACATGTTTCCATATACTAACATTTTTCTTGATTCACCATATATTATTCCCCTCAAAGTCTCTTGATTTCATTTTTGTGTTGTTCCATAGCCTTATATGTACAAATTACATTCCTTCAAAGTCCTCAACACTCTTAAATACAAAATTGTGTTTGAATTCTATGACCTATTTAATATATTTATTTGATCCTTCTTCACTAGAAAATTTTGTCCAGAAACTCTTTGTTGATCTCCCATGTTCCTCCAACTCCTTTAGGGTTCCATCTTATAGTTTTATCCTTGATCTCACCTTCCACTCGATATACTTATTTGTGTTGTTATTCTCCATACATCCTACATCATTATTTGTGCTCTTCATTTCATATCAATCAAAACTTTATGGATAAATTTCTTCCAACACCTTCTACCCAATACTCTAATTAGAAGGTGCACTAAATACGTAACTGCCTCAAATAGGAAATTTTGTTAGCACTCCTTTTCACTTTTTGGGTAACTACCTCTAATTACTAATTTGGATATGATATATTTTACCTATATGCTAAAAAAAACTATTATAAATTAATTTTTTTACACTTACTCCATTTATTTATTTCAATTTGGTTTCTTTTATCAACAATTCTACATATCCTCTATATTATTTATATTATGGTTGATTGTCTCAGATTCAATGATTAGTTAGTTGTCTTCTTCTCTTGAACTTGACTACCTCATAGTCAATGATCAGTTTATTCCATCATATTTGTATACACATATATACTACCCAAAATCAACATTTTTATCCAAATTTATTTCTACACTTGATTACCTCATGATCAATGATTCTTTCAGTACTCAATTTTTACACCACCCTCTAGTGCACTTTACTGGTGCAATCCTACATATGCACTCATAAAATATTAAAATACTATCATAAATATATATTGTGATCATGCACAACTTGTCCAATTTCTTCTATTTACATCAATTTTAGGGATCTACTAGATTTCATTATTTATCACTCTCCACTAACCATCTCATGGTCAATGATCTACTAGTCCTCTTATTGACCAAATTTTAACCCAAGTCAAAATGGGTCAACCCCTCTAATTTGAAACTTTTCATGGGTTTATAAAAACTTGTATATGGTCTTGTTATTTTCTTAAAGGTTCTTAAATAGTCTCCATATGGTCACATAAGTTATTGTCTTGCCTTTTCTAAAAATTTGATCTCATGTGTACTTGTCTAGTCCTACGGGTCATTTATGAGGTCTTGTGTTGTCAAGTGTGGTAAAATGTTTGAAATGGTTTATACTAATTATATAAGTATATTAATGTGTATTGAATTTCATATTATCATGTGTTAACCTTTTATTATGTTTTTATGTGGTAAAGTATCATTTTGGTCACCTTTTTGGCCCATTTGGAGGAGTTATATGTACCATATTTGAAGAAAAATACTTAAATACTAGTATCAATGTACCTAATTTTATATAATGTTCATAAATGGTAGATCCTGACAAACATGTAGGTTCAATGCTTAAAATGAGAAAAATACCACTTTACAAGCACTTTTGGGCACTTGTATGGCCTTAAAAGATCATGTTTTAGTTTAAAACAATTTTAAAGTGTCCCTTGGGATTTTAAATTTTTTTTTTAAATATTTGTATCAATTTTAAATTCATACATATGCTTCAGATACTCTCTCTCCATCATTTCCTTCATAAGTTTAGAAAGGCAAAATTCAAGCAGATGGTATGTCTAGGATTGAAAAATTTGGGAGATAAAACTTTGGAAATTGTTAGGGGTTATAATGAACTTAAATTTCATTTCATTATTTTGTATATTCATAGGCCCTCCTTTATGAATAATTTATATGAGTAATAATAGGTCACTATGTCTTATCCATCCAAGTAGGGTTTGATTTTGCTTTTATTTCTCCACTTCAAAATTTAATGGAGAAGAATGGTTTTGAGGAATTTTTTTATAATTCAAATATATATTTTAAATTTTTTTTCACCAGCCAATTAAATTCCATGAAGTGTATTCAATATGAGGAAGAGTTTCTCAAGTATAAGGTGTTCAGGCACTCCTGCTACAAGTGTTTTGATCTTTTTGAATTATCACTCTCAGAGGTTCCAAGGTGCTTCACCATTCATAAAAAAATTACTAAATATCCAATAATTCATGTATTATCTCTTGATAATTATCTCTATTAAAATAGTCCTTAAATAGGCACCATACATTTCTCTTTAAAAAGCATGGTCTTTGTATAAATAGTCTTCTATAGGTTTGAACATCAATGTTGGCCCTTAGTGGAAATAAGAGAATAATGTATCATGATATAATACTATGGATAATGTTATAATTTCAAGGTGTTGATAGGTGAGGTCATATTATGCTCTCAAATAATTTTTAAGTGTGTTATATCCACCCATAGGTCTTGTGACCCATCAATGGACATCTATGGGACGTAGGTTATATGAGGAGTATGTTTAAGAAGTGTGAAGTGCGACACAAACTTATAAATTAAAAATGTGACCTTGATAGACACAAATATATCATCAAGAACATGAATCTTGTGATAAACATTATTCCATACACATACATTACACATACATTGATTGTACATATAGTCCATATAGGTGAAGAGACAAGTCAAAGTAGTATAATGTTTGATCAAAGGTATACATGATTGTTTAGAGGTGTTAGACAATGGTAAAAA